>RJWT010000111.1:0-92826 GCA_004365215.1 Cuniculus paca
TATCTTCTCCTTGAGTTCTCACTCCTGTACCCTGAGGCTGGACACTGTTATAGCATATTTGCCCTCCACTTCATGGTTTACCCAGGAAAGAAAGAGAATATTTGCAGAGAGCTGTGATATCTGACTGTGGAGATGCCACTTGCTCCTCCTATTCTCATGTCTTGAAAACTGTGGGTCTGTGCCAAGTTACTACTTGAACAGATATGGGCTAGTTAGTTCTTGGGAAGTATTTGTTCTGGAGCTTGGGACACCCAGACAGTGACCACAGACTCTGTCTGTAGAAGTCTAAATGTAAGAGGGTGGTTGGGGCATAGTGACATATATAGAAGAGAAAAGATGCCAGATTTTCCTACTGTTTATAGGGATAATAGTAGGAAATTGCTGTTGCAGGTCAGATTTCCTGGGAAGTTTGCTAAGTGATGAAGAGTAATGTGAAGTTTATCAGGAAGCATTTTGGGATTAACTCTTGTGGAAGGGAGGAAGAGAAAGCAAAATTGAGCAGAGGCAGAAACTAGCTGTGATGGTATCTGAATGAAGCCCTCAACAGATTCCATCAGGATATTTGAAGTTGGGATTGTTGTTCCGAGTTGTCCTGAGTTGGGGCCAGGGGGTGGTCTTCTATACTCACTTTGGTTATTGGATGCAAGCTACCTAGGATGATGACAATTGTCTTAAAGTGCTCTCCTAAAGCAATTTCTAAAGAACTCCTGATAGCTGAGATGACCAATACTGCCACCACCTTGGGGTGGGGGAATGAATCCTTCTATCTTGAAATATGAATGTAGGTAACGTGTTATGGCATCTACTATAGATACATTAGATGGTAGGTAGGCCAGAAAATCTCCTGGGTTAGGTAACCCCAGTGACAAACCTGCTTGAATGTATATTGGAACAAAACCTAAAGACCAATCATTACCTGACAGTCAGAGAGTATTTTCCAAATCAGGGTACAGAATAGGACAGAAAGTTTTTGGAGAAGGAGCTGTAAAAGTGCACAAAAATATTCTGCTTGGAAAAGGTCAGACTTTGGGTGCTTGCTTGTAGGTGAACACTGCACCTAATGGGAGGGAGTCTCAGTCTAGAAAGACTCAAATGTCCTTATCTGCCTCTTCTCTGCCTCTCTCTTCTGTACCCCATAAAGGGTTTCCAGAAGCAGCACAGTGAGTGGGAATGAAATGGAAGAATAAGAAGAGTGATCGGAAGGAGTTGTTGCTTTGCAGAATTTAACACCTACACTGGAGATGGGAAGTTGTAAGAGTGGAATGGTGCTTTAGATTGAAGTAGTTATGAAAATGAGTTGTTCTAATCCATAGAATCATTCAGACAACTCTGTGTCTACCTATGTTATCATCCAGGGATGGGAAACAGAAATCAATCTTTCCTATTTTGTGTTAAGAAAGAATAGCATTAGTTTTTTCTTCAGAAAATGGTGAAATTTACATTAGTGAACTAAACTCTATGGACTTCTTGTTCTGTTCTCAGTGATGGACAGATCTTCTGAAAGATGACTTACTTTTTATTTGTGTTTCCTTATGTGGCCATCTCAGCCCAAAGAGCTAGCTTTTAGATGGTAAAACTGAACCTCAGAGAGCTCAAATGACTTGTTTTGGTCCCATAGTTGGCAGGTGGGAGAGAGAGTGAGAGTTTCCCTCCCAAAATTGCTCCTTCCTCTGTGAATGGTTCTTTCTTCAGGACCTGAAGATTGTTTGTGATATTTGAAATTACTTGGTCTGATTCTTTCCCAGGCAACTGATTTAAGGTTAACAGTCTATGTAGCAAATGAGACTTAAAGAGATTAAGTGACACTTTCAAAGTCATACTATACTAGTTACTGTTCCTTCTTCACTAAATCATATTTAAATCTCACCAGAAAATTCTGCACAACACTGTTCTGAGGAAGTACTTGTGAAGTTTGTAACTTCATTTGACTCTATCCAAAGAAAGAACATCCAAGCCAAATCTGTTTGTATATTTTGGCTCAACATTCATTTCCCCTGATGTTGTGGTTTGTGATGTCAGTGAGGGTAAAAATGACATGTTTTAACTTTGTACCCTGCCTCGATGGTTAGGCATGGCACTGATTCACTCATTCGTTCATTTGAGCTTGTTAAAAAGTACATTGCAGAAAGGTTTCTGGAAAGGTACAAAAGACTTGCGTATTCCTTTGGGTAGCAGTGGTCACTATTTTCATTTGTGTCCTTCTCTTTGCTGTTGATTCATCAAAGGGTTTGCACCTCAAGGGATGACTGCGATTTATCCGACAGTGCTTGAAAAGCAGTTTTGGCTCCACAAGGAACAATTCATACTTTATTTAACAGGATTAGGACTACTTGGCTACTAAGGGCCTTTCCTCACCAGAGATGGGGGAAGATTTGTTGTTTGATAAAAACATAAAGAAACATTTCAAAGCTAATTTTCTCCAATGCTTTTGAATTTTTATAAAATATAAAGCCTCCCATATAAATGAGGAATCTAAAATTAGAATGGTATACTTCCCTCATCTGGGACAGGTTTAATTGGGAAATCCGCTTAATCAGGACATCTCTCAGGGAACTGATTTAAACCCAATGATACATAATGGCTATGATTGCTGCTTTAAAGGGGGGAGGTAATTCTCCTTAATTGAGCATTTTCAGGTAATTTAATGCTACTTGAGATTAGGTGTGTATCAATTTGTTTGTGCTTGTGGCTTCTGTGAATTGGTTTGTGTTATCCCACAGTGTGGTGCACAGGATACATTCACACAGCAGCACTCATCAGTTCTCCAGCATCTTTCTGCGTTCACGACACCGAGGAACTCAGGCTCCCTGGCAAAGAGCTGACACACTCCTCACAGCTGCTTGGGACTTGGGTGTTTCATGCCACTTTGGGGTGCAGTGGTATGCTGGTTGGCATTTCCTTCATAACCAGTTCCAGGAGTGTCTGTTCAGACAGAAGAAGAGGGCTCCTTTCTGTTCTTTGATGCTTATTTCTTCTGGGGTCCTGATGGCTTTCCTACTGAAACCTTAATACAAGTCCTGTGGTTTGGCTTAAATTCCATTAAGCAGCCTTTGAGAAGGACCAAGTGCTTGCCGTGCAATGGTAAATGCATCAAATTCTTTTCAAAGGGCATGTATTTGAGTAAGAGGTGTAGAATCAAACTGAGGAAGCAGGATGTTGTAATCAACACTGATTATATTTTCTTTAGTCTCTTTATCCCTTTAGGAGCTGGGTCTGCACTTCATGTCACACTACACTACTGATCTATGCATACCAGCTCATACAGTTCCTTGTTTACTCATTAAGCCACACATGTATTAATTCTTTTTGTCTTACACACACTCTCCTTCTCCTCTTCTTTCTCTCTACAGGGAAACATTGTAACATACCTGTCCTGTACACTTTCATTGTGCATCTTGCTGAAAAAAATGTGTTTTGCTTTATGTGTTGGTAATTTGAAAAAGAAAGCTTATTTATTTATTTATTTTCTGGAATAAATAATTAATAAATAAATAAAGTTTATTTATTTATTTTCATGCAAAAGAATCTGAATATGGCTTGGCCATACTATCTGTCATTAGGTGCTCCTCATCAGAACATGAGCTACCATTTCATTCCCCTGAGTTCGTTGTCAAAGTTCAAGAGAGCAGCCTAACACGTCAGCGTCACATTTGCATTCCAAGTGCACGAACACAGGGTAAAACAGAGGAGAAAACATGTATTTTTAAATGAACACAAATAATGCCGTTCTTCACTTTGTTTTTACCGAGCACTGGTTATTCAAAATCTTCATGATGCCTTATCCAGGCATGTAATGTTTAATGATGGGACAGTGTTCTGAGAAACACACCATGAGGACATTCCATCCTTGCGTGAGCATGATATAGTATATTTACGGGAACTGAAATAACTACCACATCAGTAGGTGTTATAATCTTGTGGCCTGTCCTCATTCATGTGGTCTGTCACTGACTGAAATGTTATGTGGTGCATGACTGCGTGTTATCTAATTCATTATCTTAATTGTTGCATAATACCCCATAGTTTTCATTCGTTACCATTTAGCTGTTAAAGTAATGTTCCACATGTGACAGGTGAGCCTCTTAAATTTCAGACTTAGCAAAACATAAGATTAATTCAGTGAAATTGACTTTGTAGCACAAAACATGCAGTTCTCTTCCATGTGCTGATTCAGAGACTGAGATTTCTTCCATCTGTGGCTCCATAATCTTGAACATAGGGAAGCAAAGGCTTCTCCAGGACCTATTCCTATCCAGGACAGGTGGCGGGGGAAGGAGATAGGGGTTGGCACCAGGGAAAATTCTATGGCCAGGTGTGTCAGTAGTCTACTGTATTCCAGCTAAATATTCCTTTTTCTGAAAGGGGTTTAGACCTAATCTTGAGGGGATATTGAGAAATGTGCTCTGTTCTTGTACCCTGGAAGAAAATGAAAAAGATTTGGTGCTAAACCAGGAGTTTCTTGTACAAGTGGGTCTTTTCTTGGGAATTGATAGCCAAGTTACCTTAGGCTCTTTTCACCAAAAAATAACACTGCAGTAAACATTCACTTTCTTGTATTCTGTGGACCTGTGTGACAACGTGGGTATAGAATTTCTTCATCACAGACCAGGTAAAAACTCATCTTCACCAACTAAGGTTAGTTCACACTTTCTTTTTTTTTGGTACTGGGGATCGAACTAACGACTTCACGCTTGCCAGGCAGGCACTTACACTACTGAGCTAAATCCTTGGCCCCCAGTTTACACTCTTGACTAGCTTCACTTTTACCATCAGTGTTGAAAGATATCTTCATGACTGAATCTCTGTTGATATTACATGCTTCTACTTTTTTGCTGGGCTAATATGTATAAATAAAAGAATATTTCACTATTATGTTAATTCATATTTTCAATGGCTGTTGACTTTGAACATTTCCTTTGCATTCTTGTTATCCTTTGTGAATTGTTATCCTTCTGTGAATTGTTTGAATGTTTTCTTTGTTTATTCTTTTGTCGTGGTTCATGTCCTTTTCTTGATATGAAGAATATCATTGAAGTTGAATTGATCTACTTATACTTCTTTTCGAAAGCATATTAAAGAGCTCTTCTGTAGTTGGGATTTAGAGGTTTGGCTTCCAAATGCCCAATGGGTAATAAGAAGTAGGACAAAACTTGGAATCTCTCCATCACTTTTTATTTGCTTTATTTATTGCCTTAAAACTGAGTCAGAGCAGGGAGTGGTGGTACATGCCTATAATCCTATCACTCAGGAGGCTGAGGCAGAAGGATTGCTGCAAGTTTGAGGCCAGGCTGGGCTACAAAGTGAGTTCAAGGCCAGCCTGAACTGTGTAACAAAACCTGCCCCTGCCCCCACAAAAAAAGAAAGAAAAAAAAAAAAGAAAAATGATAAAAGCAACTGAGTCAGAATCCTGTGCAGGTCTCTATGAAGGCAGAGTAGTCGTAAAGAGATTCTGTCCAAAAACTAATAATACAAGGTTTTTTAGCTTTGAATTACTTATCTTAAGTTGTCCCTTTCAAGACTGAGGACATCAAGATAAGAGTAACTAAAATAACATTCAGGATTTGCAGGGACATCCTGTTGTCACTTTTTACAACATGCAGTTCCAGATCTACTGGAAGGCTGCTTAGAAGTTTCCAGTCATTGTCCTAAGTCTGTGGTCACTTCAGAGTCCACGAAAATCAGAGCCTCACAGACCACCCTCTGATGCGGGATGAGGTCACTTTCTAAGTCAAACCCAGGCTGACTCTCTAATGAGGAGTCATAATCTCATGATGGGAACCAAATTGCTCCCTCGAGCAATGATGGCTGTTCCAGAACCACACAGAACCAGTCCTGAGGTAACAATCAACCGGAGCAAAGGTTGACCCAGATTGCTTACTCTGCCAACTATCCAACTCCAACACTTGCATTCATTTTCCTTTCCCGAACAACTCCAATGTTTCTATCATCTAGAAGAAAGATCTTGAAACTCTATTTGTCCCCTGCATAATTATGCAGGTTAAGGCTCCTTTGCTTCCCTTTACCACTGCTCATCTCCTTGATTGACATTTGGGGATGAGTAGCTGAGCCTATTTTGTTAGGACTCCTTGAGTCAGGGTTTTTGCCCTAAATCTCTAGAAACACACCTGCCCCCAATCACATCTTTCACATTTAGGGTCCACCTTTGAAGTACTGTTAGATAGAGATTCACTTTTATTTTCGCCATAGAGTGAGTCATTTTAAAAAAATCATAACATCTATTTTTTTCTTACTTTTAAATTTTTTAAATTGACAGATTAAAATTATGTATACTTATCATGTTGTTTTGAAATACACATTGTTGTCAGTCTGGTTTTCTGCTGTTAAAACAAAATATCTGAAACTGGTAATTTATAAAGAGGTCTAGGTTTTAGTTTCAGAGGCCCAAGGCCAAGGCTCCAGTGTTCTTATGGCTTCTGGTGAAGTTCTTGTGCTATATTAACTAATGGTGGAAAGCAGAAGGAAAGTGGGTGTGTGCAAAGAGCATGGGTGAGAGAGAGGAAATAAGAAGAGTGAGGTTCATGTTGTGAAAACACACTCTCCTGATAACTAAACCCTTTTTTTGAGAGTAAGCCTTATCTGGAATCTTGACAGGAGCAAGTTATATCTAAATCACAATAGTGGAGTGGCTAAATTTAGCTTAAGTTACATAAACATTATCTCACAAAGTTATTGCTTTCATGGTAATAACATATGTAACCCACCATTTATTGAATAATTGGTCCTTTACACATTAACTTGTGATTTCAACCTTAGTATATATCTTTTTTCCTGGCACCAGGGATCAAGCTCATGACCTTGTGCTTGCCAGGCAGGAACTTATGTCACTGAGTTAAATTCCTGGCCCCTGACCTTAGTGTATATTAACTTCCCACATATATATGCATCTGTCCTGAGCCGTATTCAACTCTGTTAGTCTATTTGTCTTTTATTTGGTGCAAATATCTTTCTCAGTTTTCTTACTGTAACTTTAAAGCTGGTCAATTTTATATACAGTAAATCTCTTCTTTTTATTCTCTCTTTTTTTAAAGGTTGGCTTATGTACCCATGGGCTTTTATTTTTCTACACATACATTAGAGTATGTTAATCCGGTTCTTTAAACAATTACCACTCTAATTTTTATTTGGTGGTTATTAGGTATATAGGTTAGCTTGGAGACCATTATATCTTTACAATATTTACATCCCCTCAAAGGGGCCTGTTTTGTCTCTCCATCTATCTGACTCACCTCCTGTATCCTCCACTGACATTTAAAAATCAAATCTGTTATGTATTGGTGCAATTTTTATTCACTGGTTTTAAGAGAATTGCTAGATTTTTGTTATGAATAAGATCCTGTTTGAATTATATATTCTGGTGTAGAACACTGCTATCCAGCCGCCATGATGAATTCTCATTAGCATCTATAGTCTGTTGAGACTGTTGGCTTTTCTAGGTAGAAGTTTACAGCATCTACAAGTGGCAACATTTTATCTGTCTGTATAATCCTTTTAGACTTTTTTGTTTTCTAATAATTTCTGCTCTCTAATTTAAATAGTAGCTCCATTAGTGAGTACTTTTGTTCTCCTTTTATCAGGAAACAGGCTTAAAGTTTCTCATTATGGGTAATGGTTGGTTTCTTTAGATTTTAGTATTTAATCTTAATTAAATTAGGGAAGTTTCCTTCTTTGTTTCTCACATAAGAAGGTCTTAAAATATGTAGAAATTGAATTTTATTCAGCGTTTTTACTTTGCTTGAGATAACAATATATCTGTAATCTACTTTATACTTGAAAATACCTTACATTCCTGAGATTATTCAGCTTCTTCATGATAAATTATGATCATCAAAACGCAGGTGTTTTACCTTTCGATTCAGGACCACTGAAAATCTAGCCCACAAAAAGAAGCACTTAGTAAATTTTAATTTTTTGTTGTATTCTCTATTTTTCCCATCCAAAGTTATGTTTTCTTTCTATGTGTTCCTGCCACTTTTTCTTTTCTCTGTTTTTTTTTTAAACACTAGAACTCGGTTTTTTTTTTAAAAGTACTTTTCCATTCTTCAATATTGGAAATTTTGGAAAATTTAAGAAGGAAGAAAAGAAAAAAAAATTATCTAAATGACGGTTAGGGAAAAAGAACTTGTACTAACATCTTAGCTCAAGTAGTTAATGAAATGATTTTCCAGAAAAGCCACACTGAAATACCAGGTGGGCTGAATGGGGAAAATAGCTGGGGCCCAACACTGCATGCACCAGTGGATGCTCCTCCATCGGCATGGCCAGGAACGGCCCATTTGCTGAAGTCCTGTAAAAGTCACAAATAGGACTTTCGTGTCTATTGCCTGATGAAAACAGTGAGCTGTCCTTCCGGTAACGGTGCCAAGTGGGTCGCAAAGGTTTGGGTCCAGCTTCAAGTCATCTATCTCTCAAGTACGTTAGTAGGCAATAAAAGAGACATGGGCCAGCTGGGGCATCTTGGAGCGAGCCCAGGCTCTGGAACGGACACTGGCCCAGAATATTTTGAAATACCTGTTAACAAGGCAGAGCATTCTGAAGCCCATGCTGCTCTTCGGCTTAGTGGTTCAAACAGCTCTATTAAGACATGTTGGGTGTCTTCCTGATGTTTTGTGAAGACTGGACAATAATTCTCTGGGTCTAAACATGTTATACATCTTTTTTGAGGCATAATTTTGTGTGTGGGCTTAGTTTTAGTTTGATTTCACAGAGCTTCTGTTGGTTTATTCTCCATAATCCCTGCAGATCTCTTCTATGTACTTGCATGCCCCACTGTGAATACTAGAAGGAGGCTGACCTCTCACACCGTACCACTCTCTCGGGTTTCTTTGCCCTATGGCTTCTAGTGCAATTCTTCAGTGGGAAATCTAGTTGCACGATTTTTGTATGACATCTCCACGCCTCTCCTCAGAGTGGTGTCAGTAAAGGGTGTATTCCTCTACCTAAAGTCACAAATTTTACTGGGTGGTTTCATTTTTATGGCCAGTGGACTCATTGGTTTCTAGTCATGTTATTTATTGTTGCTTTCCCTTTTGGCCAATAAGAGATAATGTCAAACAGCACTTGTTTCCCTCAGTCTTGCCTTCACTTCTGTAAATAGTCCTTTCAACAAACCCTCTATTCTGAAGGTGTGTTTTCAGTTTCATGCCAGGAGACTGACCGAGAAACTTGCTAGAAGGACCAGCCATGTCCCACATACTGGCATATTTTAGGGTTTTGGTAACATTATAAGCTTAAGAAAAAGCTTTTCTGCTCTTTGAAACCATGTTACAGCTTTTTTGATTTGGTTGTGTCTCAAACAGGAACATTGTAGATTAAAGATGACAGTAATATGAAGGGTCCCTATGAGTTTATAGAAACATCGCTTTATGATTCTAGAAGTGGACAGGTCCTTTGGATGCTGAATATTTCAGTCAAACTGTGAGACAAAAATGGGAATCTCATGCATATCCATTGTGCATTCTTCTTTTCTGTTTTGACCACAAGGTACAGACTCCCTAGTAGGTTTTCTTTTGCTACATCTTAACTTCAGACATAAAAATGACAACAGTACAAATAATAACAAAATAAGATGCCTTATGTTGGGTATAACATATGTATTGTTAATAGGTTCATTGACAATATTAGAACACTGAGATCTAAAGAAAGATGAATAATTTATTTAAATTTATACCTCTAGTAAGTTTCCAAAGCAGAGACTCACACCTGATTCTAACTCCAAGTCCTGACTCTTGAACATAGTTGTTTCTCCTTCAATTCTAGAATACCCTATATTGATTTTAATTTTACTCTTTTTCTCTTTCTTGAAAGCAGCATGACATTAGGGACTCCACATGAGTTAAAGTAGATTTCATAAGATATATTGAGTTTTACTTTCATGATATTCTACCTTTAAATGATACTTATTATATATTGATCCACATAAATCCTTGTTATGCTTTGTGTCTAAATGTCTCCCCAAAGCCTCATGCAGCCTTATGCTTTTTCAGAGGTAGGTGAGTCTAGAGTTTGTGATTGATTCAAGGTCCAGTGTTGGGATTGAAGGTGTGAATGCAACACTCACCCTAGGGCGGGTAGTCTGCATACAGTATAAAGGACAAGAAAAAGACTTGTCTTTCTCTGCCTTGCTTGAATTTGCTGCGGTCCATTGCCTTGAACCGTTGCCCTCTACCATCTGCCACCCTGCCTAGGAGCCAGCTGATTATGGACTGAAATCTCTGCAAAGCATCAGCTAAGCAAACCTTTCCCCCTTTAACTTTGGGTGTCACAGCAACGAGAAAAAAATAACTAAGACACTCCTAATGTAGAAGGAAAATATTATGTTGGCTATTCTGTCTGTGCCTGCTTATTTATTTTCCACTTTGTTCTATGACAGTGATCTTTAGATTAAGGATCATTAGAACCTCTTGGCCAGGGGTCCAAATATGGGTTTTTATTGTGTTGATCCACTGGTTCTGTCTCATCTGGACTCATGTTCACAATGAGTGGATTTCTCTACTTAAGGTCACAATGCTTGCTGAAAGGCCTTCTGTGAAATAGTCTTTAGATTCTGGTAACTGCTCTTTCCCCCATTCCTTCAATTTTTAGGGTAATAACATTTCCATATTGTTGCTGTTGTTGACCCTCCCCACTGCTCAATAAATAAGGCCTTTATGAAATTGCCTTTCTTACAACATTGTAATATACTGCTGGATTCTTGTCATGTCTCCCAGAAATTTGATGTGTCTCAAACTGAAAAATGATTAAATGAAAGAATCAAATCCAGATTCAAGAATCATCTTGGGTTTTTGAAAGGAAGACTGAAGAGGTCTAGCTAACTTTAAAAAAAGAATCCCACTGGGATGAATAAAGGCAAAAATCCCACCTAACAAAGCAACAGCCTTTCTGAGGTTCTCCAGCCAGCTTCTGAAGCATCTGCAATGTAGTTCTAAAAAGCTAGGGGAACTTCAGATGATATGAAAACTGTTTCAGACAGTCACCTGTAAAGTTGGTACAAAATCTTACCCAGAGGAAGACAGTTTTAATATTATTTGTATGAAAAACCCAAGTATCTCAGTAGAACTCTCCAATGTTTTAGTTATATTGTCAGTGAAAGAAGGATATATTTATCTTTGACTTAGAAAAACTACCACTTTTTCATGATGTGTAACTGCAAAAATAACTAACTACAAAAGCAATATGATTTGGATTGAAGATTTCGGGGCATAGTTCAAGAATTGCAAAATCTGCTATATTAAGCTCACGCATAGTTCCCAGAACAAACATGAGGTAAAAAATGCTACTGCGGCATCTATTGATACTGTGATTGAAGGTGATAATATGCCCTTTGTAAGATCTGCAGTGATGAATAATGTCATAAAAATGATTGTTAGAAGAATATTCTTATGGCGAGGTCTAACTCTTTCTTCTGATTAAACTGCTTACCATGTGGATGTAAGAAAACTGCTCCAGTGTTTTCCCACACTAAAAAATGGCAAGTTCAAGTCCATCCCCTCTCTAGTTTTCCACTTCACTGGCTCAGGTGGACATGGGGTCATCTCAGCTAGTGTCCAACAGGTGAGTGAAATACCAGTCAGTCCCATTTGAAGGCCTCCCATTATCCAGATGGATTTTCTTGGACCTCCCTTCATTTAACTCATGATGCTGGTAGGGAGGACATTTTCCCCTTCTCCGTAAAGAAAAACCACCACTATCCAATAGTTGGTTGATCTGATCTGTTTCTCATGCTTGACCTCAGTAGACTTATGCTTTACAAGCTGAGGGGGTAGGAAAAGGCTGCAAGGATGTGAGAAATTGTACCTGGCTGTATGTTTCATGACATTTTGGAAAGAAATGCTTCCTCATTCTCAATTTTCAACCACAGTGCTATTTCAGGGATGTGACGAGCAGTCACATTTGATATAATTTTAAATGGCTTTTAATGCAAAATAGAGCAATAAAACTGTCTAGGTGTTTGGTAGTTTCATAGTTCATCTTCCTACTTTAATGAAGAGCAATATTTAAACCACCTCAGACAATACGGAGCATTTTTAATTCTTTCAAACTTCAACATTAGTATCATTTGATAATCGATGTTAGAATTTTATCATTCTTATCAAAAGTGTCCCAGTCAGTCAAAACCCACCTCGTTGAGGTGACAGCAACTTTGTTTTCAGTGGAATAATAAAGCGCTCATCTCTACATGACAGGAAACCACACTTATAAATGTGAAGGTACTGGTAGCTGCTCTTTAACTGATCCCATGGGCTCCCTTTTCCTTCTTTCCTTCCTATTCTCTTCTTCCTTCTTCCTTCTGCCTTCTGCCTTTCCCTCTCCTCCCTTCTTCCCTCCTCCCTTCTTCCCTCCTTCCTTCTTTCCTTCCAGTTTTCACTTGTAAATTTTTGAGGCATTGAATTTTATGTGTATATGTTTATCTGTGATAATGTTATATATTTATAGAGACTAAGGTAGACTTTTTGATTACACATAAATAACTTTGGAGATTTCAAAGACAAATACCAACACTTCTACCTATAAAGAATCTATTCAGACATGGACCCTTCTTTGAAAGATCTGATGTGCTTTGTGAGTTTCTGGGAACTTGTAAAAGTTTGTTACGTATTTGAGGTAGAAATACAACATTTGTAAAATACAAAGAGGGAGTTAGGGAGAGAAAATACGAACTTAGATTCTGTCCGAAAGTCTCAGAATGGATGTAATGAATGAAGTTCTCCATGTGAGGTAACTTACTGACCTTGACTGGGTTCATTTGAACTGAAATTTCAGGGGTATAACATTCTACACTACACGGGTCAGTCACTGGAGTGGTGGTAGAGAGGTCGATTTAGATATGAAACAAAATACACGAATTACCAACATAAATCAAATAACTTTCAGATCAAACTGTTTGGGGGGACAAAGAAAGGTGGGAAGAAATCAGTGAACATTTTATATAATCAAGGAGTTGGACTTTGAGTCTTCATGTTAGTGCAGACGTAGAGAGATGGAGATGAGGAGAGAAAGGACAAAAGAAAAAGCTTCCACACAAATGGAAAAACTTGAGCATGAGCTGAATGTAGATGTTCATCGATTCTGGTTTGAAGAGATTAACCCAGTGCATGGCCCCTTATAGTGTTATTTTTAGGAGGAAGTCAGAAAGGAAATCATCCAGGAAATTTGTGTGATGAGATCATTAAACATTTCAGAGAAAGATCCCTTTGCAATTAATTTCATTTGCAACATGCGGGCTTATGAATTGCTATATTTGTTGGGCTGTTATGAAAAGGTCAAAACTAATTATATATTTGTTATGATGAGCTGAAAATTCTAGCTACCATTTGTTATTTTTGTTTCCTAGAGAAAATGTAGAATCAATTCCATACCTACATTGGAATTTTGAGTATCATTTTTTAAAAGCTATAATGAAAATGTTTCTTTCATTACTGTAATTTAGTTTATTATGCTTAATGCCACCAAATTACTTTTCAAGGCTTGGTATGGCTTTATTAAAAATGGTCTTATTTTATTTTGCTGCTCTAGGTATAGAATTCATCATGAAGACAAGGAAAAGCAACCCTTCTCTTCAGAGATGATTTGGAAATAGCTTACTAACAAATCTACATAAACTAAAGACTTTATGAGCACACTTAAAATTCCTCTGATGTCAAATATGTCAGTCTTTGTCTTGTATATATGTTTCCTTTTCCTGAAATTGCTGTATGCTCCCAGTCTCTTGCTGAAGAATTTACCAGCGTGTGTTTATTGCTGGCAGATGAGATGCAAATCTGGAGAAAATTCAAAAGCATTCACAACTACAGTCTATAAAAGTCAAGTGTCTCAATAAAACTTAACTTCTGAAATTTGACCTATTCAATTCTAATCTTCCCAAAGGAAAGACTCTTTTTCAGTCAGGGGGCTGATGTCTATGTGGCTAGTGGGGTTCGATAGGTTGTTCATTCATCCTCCAATTTTTGATTATTATCCACTCTGTGTAAGTGGCTAAACAACCAGTATAGAATGATTGAAATTTAAGAGAAATATTCAGATTTGTCCATCTAGGAGTTTATTTTCTGCTCTGAGTTCACATTTTAATAGTTCGTTATGAGATCGCCTGAAACACGATGAGGCTTGAGACAGGAATGATCTCATCGAGCCATCTGTATGTTTTAAGCATGACCTGAGTGGCTTGTCTGAGGAATGTGCAGTGTTCAAACAGCAATTTCAAATCACTAGTACAAGCAGTTTGCAAGATACTTGGTGGAGAATGTATTTTGTTAACTATTAATGGTTAGAAATGACATTTTAGTATTCAAGTGTCTTGGCAATACATGGATAGGGTTAAACAGTGCTCCCAGGAAACACAGATAGATATTTTTCCATCTATCCTATTAATAGATGGTGAGAGACGACTGTTTAACTTACAAGTAGTTCTTTTCAAATTGAATTTAAATTTATATTAAAAGAAAAAGATGAGTTTGTACAGTGGCTTTGTTGAGATCCCAGGTTGTACACTCAGATTAAAATTAGAAGGTTGATCTTTAATCAACTGGCAGTCTGGTCCCGAAAGCTACTTCAGTTCTTTTCATGTAGTTCTGTTTCCTGCAGTGGAGATGACAATGCAAAGTACCAACCTTACAAATTGGTGCTGAGTATGAGATCGTGCATGGCTAGGACCAAGCCTAGGCTTGTTGGGTGGTAGTTGGTCTGCATTACTACAAGGGGGTGAGATGTGATTGTGATGATGTAGCAGGTGTTGTGTTGCACCATTTACCATTAATATGTAATAACCATGGGCAAGCCATCTACCCTTTCACTTCCTTAATTTTTAATTGTAAAAATTCACTTTAGGATTTCTATATGTATTATATTGGCAAATATTGTGAAGTGCACATGAAGCTATTGGGGTTAGCTCATGCTCATTAAATAATAGACGACATTACTATTGTTAGTATTATCTGATGATATAAACTTGGTGAGTTATTGAGGCCTTAGCTCACATGAGTTTAAGACAATGGAATGTGTACATACATGTGTGTGTGTGTGATTTTTCTCATAACATCCAAGTGAAATGTCAAGGACACTCTGACTTCTCTTGGATCATCCTGGATTGCTCTCTTGAAGTGTGGGGTCCCTTGCCTTCTGTGGGGCTCTATTTTGCACCTTTGGATGAACCTTTGAATGGAGCTATAGTTTATCATCAGAAGAGGTGTTAATGTCATTCATAAAACACGGTGTTTGACAAGGAGTTGAGGCTGCAGGATCAATGAGAAAAATATCTTTGGATTCATTGTCCATATTGAGTCACCTGTCAGGGAAAGGGGTTACTTAACCTATGTAAGCCTTCATGGTTTCCAGTTGAGTGCAAAACTGTTCAGAGTGAAATAAAATGTTTGATCATCTAACCAGCGAAGAAAAAGGAATGGAACATAAATGGGGAAAAGGAAGGATATCATTATCAACAAAGCAGCATACCAGATAACATTTGTTCACAAATATGTTTTGAAGTCTACATTGCCATCTACAGATAAAAATATTTCTCTAGTTGAACATTTCGTAGGCAAAGCATCAAAGCAAGTCCTGCAGTGTACCCATGGCTCTGAGGGCCTTGACTCTCCTCCAAAACCTGCCTACATGGCTCTGAATTTCTGGATGGTTAACCTGTCAGGATGGTTTAATGTGGGTCATTCTGGTTCCAAGGCTATGGGAGTTTGAGTTACTACTTGAAAACACAGGATATGTTAACTAGTAAACAGTAAAGTCTGGTGGGTTTACTGTTTCTACTTTGTCCTGCTTCTTCCTTCCATTGCTTTTTTTAAAAAAGGGAAATATATAATTTCCTTCATGGACAGGACTAGATTTGAGAATTGAGTGTTCCTTTGAAATTCCAGTGTCCTCCTATATCACTTTTCCACCCAGTGAGGCAACTTCTTTAGGTAGTCCATTACCTCGGCGGAAGTGTTTGCTTGCTCTGGCCTCTTGCAATTTGTTTTAAAAAAATTTAAGATGTCCCACCCTTCAATTTATTCTATTTTTAAAAACTTCTTTGAACTTTTTTTTAAATCCTAAACTTTACTTTGTATTAGTACATGTTTGCGATATATAATGATTACATTTTTTACATTCATTGTCAGTAGCCAGTGGATATATATGACATATCTTAATTCTTTTTCATTCCCATTCCTTGTGGTGGAGTCTTGATACTTCTTCACTTCGGACATCTTTGGCCAGCTAATTCCTCTTCTTTTCTCATTGCTGTAGGCAACGTGGAGGGTGGGGGTGTCGACTAAGTGATTTCAATGGGTAGATTATGATTTGAATCTCTTATTAATGCTCCAAATCTGGTTGGCCACACATTTGAAGATAGCATGTTATGTATTTCTTTAAAAATCATACTACATGGGGAGTTCCTAGGTTTATTTTTGTCAGAATAAACTCTCCTTCTGCTTATATTATTCCTCCTTTGAAATACCAATCATAGAAACTTTCTGATTAAGAACTTATTTAGTTTTTAGGTAAGGCAAATAGTTAAAGCTGTAGTTGGTAAGAGAATACTGATCAAATCTACTTTATTTTCATCTAGTTTTATTTAACTTGATTCCTTCTTATTTTTATCACCTTCCAGCTTCTTGTAGGCTAAGAATGAAAAACTGTGAGCCCTAGATGTATTCCTGGCTTCATGGGGTTAATGCAACTTTTGAATCTTCTCTCCTTCCTTTTCTCTTACAATCAACATGGCTAGGCACAGGTTTGAAACTTGAAAAGGAAATTGTCTTACCTGGGAAATCATCTTTCAATTGGCCTTGACCTTCCTCTCTCTTCTTGAATATCTCACCTGAGCAGTCTGTTTCTTTTAGCCTCAAGAAAGTGCTGAAGGAGGAAATGCTAAATCTAGTTTTTAATTAACTTTGCCATCGATTTCTACATAACTCCGTATGAATCATTTCTTTTGTGAATGGGATGAAAATCTCAGAGATTAATGCTTGTTTACAGGGATATTTTAGACCAGCTTCTAGATCTTCTGAAATTTCTTCTTCTTCTCTCCTCTGAATTCATTAACTGACTGTGTTCCTCTTAAAACACAGAGACAGACAGATGCATAGGTATGCAGGCACTTGCACATGCATAAGCATAAAATGTGCTCTCTGAATGAAAGTAATAGGTAGAAAGATGATTATGGACCGGATCCAGTAGTTGAGATAAAAAATTTGCTTCTACAGTTTCACCTACTTCAATATATATAAATATATATTTATATTTAGTACAGTGCATGTTTGTAGTACATGATGTTTATATATCTTGTAGGGATTTGAAACATAATGTATCTCTATTTCTTCTTTTCATCTCCTCTTCCTTTCTGTCTTTCCTCTCCCATCCACCTCTTGATTCCTTCCCCTTTTTTTGTACATGGTTGCAATGTGTAATGTTTACATTTCTTGTGTGGAGTTGATGCATGTTTATAACATATCTTCATTCCTTTTTTCATCCCTTTTTCCTCATTTCCTCACCTGCCTCCCTTTCTTGATCCCCTTCCTCTTTGAGAAACATCTACCTTCCTACTTCTTATTATCTGTCCATATACTTTTAGTGAAAGTTTCTTATAGAAAATATTATATGCCTAGAATGAAAATTCAGTTCAGGTGTACAGAGGAGAGAGGTTATTGAACTTTAAAATAACAAAGATATGGAAAATGCTGCTTTCCAGTGTCATCCAACGAACGGAGATCTCTTACAAACATTACAGTGCATCCTCTTCCACCTGATTCATTGGATCTGGCACTATTAAACTTTTGGCTCTTCTCCAAAGTCAATATGGCCATGAAAGGTAAATGTTCTGAATGGATTCAGGGTGTAAAAGCAGCTGCAACAATGCAATTAAAGGTATTCACAAGAACAGACTTTCCAAACCATTTCAGAAAGTGACAAGAATGATGGACTATGTGTGTCTAAAGTGAGGGGGAGTACTTTGAGGGGGATTAATGACTTTGTGCCTTTTACTACAATATTTTAAAAAATTTAGGCACATTGTGATGGTTGATTAATTGTATCAACTTGAGAAGTTTAGTTAAGAAAAGTTTAACCAAACTGGCTCTGCAATTCCACATCCTATGTTGTGGAAGACCCACCCTAGGGTGACTTGTAGCTTGGATTGTATAAAGGGGAGATGAAGAAGGATGGACCTGTTTCTGTTTCTTTGGAGAAGCACTAGTCTTCACCTACACCTTGAATGTCATCTCCTGACTTCTAGCACAGACTCTGGTTTCTGACACAGATCCTTTGACCTTCTGATGTAGACTCTTCAACCTTCCATTGCAGACCAATTTACCTCCTTATATGGACTGGTGTGTTGCACTACAGTGAGCTCCATACCTTGGACTGAATCCTTTTGTCTCCAGTGTGCAGGCAGACCCTCTGCATTCTTCCTCATCTGACCCTGTAGGTGACCCTTGTAAGCTAATCTTGTAAATTCTCATACATTTGTATGTCTTATATCTGTTTCTCTAGTAAAACACTCACTGATACACACACAGTGTTTTTCTTTAATCACTCCTTGTATTGTCTTCTATACTATCTTCATGTAGTTCATTCATCATATTTCTACATATAAGTTTTAAATACTCCCATCTGAGTTCTTTATGAGCCATTGTCTGTCAGTAAATCTTCTGATTCATTTTAAATCTGAATACTGATTACAATAAAGCAAAAGATCTGTCTAAAAAACTTTTAGTGCCATTTTAAAGGTCTTTTGATTTTTAATGTCTGAAAATATTATTAAATTCTGAATATTGGAAGGGACTAGATTAAAAGTGTCTTAGAATTAAAAGTGTCTTAAAATAATTCTTAAGAAACTAATGGAATTTAATTATATGTAATGTAATTGATACCAACTTTTTTGTTGGGCTCCAAAACAATGAATGACATTCCAATTCCCCAGCTAAAACTTCTTTCCCTTATGGCTGAAATTTTCCTTTATTTCACTCTTTCTTATCACCATTTTGTGTTTCCATGACTGCCTGAATTATCTTTCAAAATGACCTCCACTATCCTGTGATCTTTCTGCCATGCTGTTGCAGAAAGCTAACAGAACTTTCTGATGTGATCTTCCTCTTTGTGTTTAGTTGTCTTTCCTTCTATTTTTTTCCCTTTACTCTTAGCCAGAGTGTTTGTTACCTCTCAGGCTGTCAGGGAAAGGGTTAAAAATGAGAGTGAAATGCAGGTGTTCACTGAAAAGACCTTGGCTGCTGCCTTTCTGTAGAGAGGCTAACTGCCTCCTGTGAAAGGAATGTATAGTGATAACAGTTAACGCACAGAAAACTGACCATTCCCAGGTTCTATCCAAGTCTGGGAATAATCCTATCCAGACATGCAGGACTGTTGGCACCAAGTCACTTTTGTCTGAACACAGTATTTAAAAGGAATTAACAAATGAGCACTTTCTCTCTTGCCTGCCAAAGGGTTCTGTCTCATGCAAGCTCCTTCCCTAGAGAATTCCCCTTCATCTTTGGTGCAGTCTCCTGCCTTGTTGTATGTTTATATATTATTTGACTATGTTCATATCTGCTGTCCTTTTATTATAAGCTTACTTTCATCCTTTACAACTCATTATGTGGCTCTTCTTTATTTGTGTGGATTAAACCTCAAATTTCTGTGGCCACAATTTTTATGTGACTCCTTGCTATTACACAGGCCCACTGTGCTTCCTTCTATTTTCCATTTTAGCTGCACCAAATTCCTTTCCTCTCTAACGTTATGCCCCTATTCTCTCTTATTTCAATGCCCTTGAACACAGAGCTTCCTCAGCCTAGAATCCTTGCTATCTCCATCTTACATTTGCATTTCACCCAAGCATGGCTGATCATCCCACAAATGTTAATTTAGTTGTTTCTTTGTGAAGGAAGCCTTCTTACCCTGGCTTTAGGTAAACACTTGTGCATGTTCTTTCAGCTTCTGACTTATACCAAGAAAGTTCCAATCCTGTTTTCGTTAACAGACTGTTTCTTTTTTGTTTTACAATAAGTGGTGTGAGGACAGGGACCAGGTCTATCTTCATCACCATGGTATCTCCAGAATGCAGAATGGTGCCATAGAATGGGGTGGACACTTTGTTGTTTTGGGTGCATTTCCCCCTTTTGGTATCCTTCAATAGTAAACTCACTACTGTCCTGAATACCATTTAACCTATTTATAAAATTAGATGTCAGAACACAGAGATGAATGATTTCATTTTATCCTGTATAAATAGATTTTATGTACAAAATAAAAGCAGTTATTTCTAAACTAAACCCCCCAAAACCCTGTTTTAACAGATAATGGAATCTTCAAAATTGTGTACTCAACAGATGATGGCATTTGGCATCCAAACACTGCAAATAGAGCAAGTAACAGGGAAGAAACAAAAACTCAGGTTTGTTCTGAAAAACAAAACAAAAAACAGAAAAAATAAAACACCAGTGAAAAACCCTTTTTTTTATTGTTAGTTAGAAAGCACACACAGCAATTTATTGGGGCAAAAGAGAAAATGCAAAATAATTGTGCATACAAATTCATTTCAAAAGAACTGATGCCACTTCTCGAATAGTATCTGTGAGTTTAAAAAGTTTTGCATTTCTTATATCTATATGCATAACTAGAGTTAAGGATATAGATATATGGAAATACATCTCACATTCATCAGAAATTCTTCCTCCAAAATGGGTAGTGTGCATATCCTTTTTCTTCCTGGAACGTTCCTACAGGTATTTTCTTGGATCAAGCCACAGTCTCTTTCCTCTGAGTTCGTCTCTGATGACAAGTAAGAATACTTGTGAAAGAAGATTTCCCCTTAGTTCTTGACTTTTTCTTTAATTTTTTTTGATTCTTGAGGGAGATTCCCAGTTCTTCCATGATAGCATTGAAAGAGAGACACTAGAGAACATGAAATAAGAGAGTATCAGTTTAATTGAACCTATCTGCAGCCTGTGCAGACTTGTATTTTGCCTACAGTTTATGACCACAAGATACTGGTCTTAGGGCAGCTCTCTCACAGCTACCCTGTTCCCATTACCTCCTCCTCCACCCGCTGGCCACCCATCTTTTATATCCAAAGATACTGAGGCAGTAAGTTAGCTGGCAAACTTTATGGTTTCATTCACAAATACAAGAGTAAAAAACTACCCAGTTAGAGAAAATTCAAGACTATCAAAATAGATAACTTACCTTTGCCGAGACCAAAACAGAGTTAAATTAAGGCATTTCCCCCATTGAGATGATCCAAACATTGATAGGTTTATCAAGGCATACGGACACTTCAGTAATGCTATAGAAAATGAAACAAACCTTCTCTACACCAAGGCTTTGTTTTTTTCTCCCATGAAACCTTACTTTGTTCCTAAAATAAAATCTAAGTCTTGATGACTTTCCTTTCTGATAAAAAAAAAGAAAAAAAAAACAATTTTAAATTGTATATTTTCTCCAAAAAAAAACACACAGAGATTCTGGCAGCAGCAATGATGCAGCTGTGATTGAAATGGAAAATGATGGGATATAGAACTGCACAGCAAAAAACAATGGCATAATGTGAAAGAAAATGAAACTGTAATGATACAATGTTATACATATGCAGATGATATCTATCTATATATAGATATACATCTCCATTACAATTGAGTTATATTCACATGCACAATCTATAAGTGGCTCGATAAAACATCTTTTGCAGTCATTTCTTCTCTCCAAGATAAGATACTTAAGTGATAAATTTTTGCTTTTAAGGATTTCCATAGTTTTGTTTTTTGTCGAGGTTACCCTTAAGGTAGCCTTTAATGAGATAAGCCTGCACGGAAGAACAGAGATTGCATGAAGCATCTAAAATACTCAGATTCATTGAAACAGAAGGAAAAGCCCTAGACAGTACTGGATGAGAGGGGAATGGGGGCAGTAGCTGTTCATTTGGTACAGTTTCAATTATGCAAGATGAATAAGATCCAGAGGTCTGTTGTACTGCGCTGTATCTATAGTTGCCAATATTGTAGCATGTACTTGAAATTTGCTAAAGGGTAGATCTCAAGTTATAAATTTTTACTGCAATAAAAATGAAAATCTTTAGAAAAACCCCAAAATCTTTGGTAAAGATTATAGAAGTGCAAACATTACCATTTTAGCATTGGCTTACAAAACGGATAAGGTCGAGAGTCAGATAACAAGCTACCAGATCATTTCTCTAGGTCGTAAGTGCCATGTAGCAAGAAACTGGCACCCCATGTTTGCGCAGTGCTAAACAATGTGGTCTTTGTGTATCAATATGCACCATGCAGTTTTGAAAATTTATATTCAATTTTGTCTAAAGGAACTTGATGTAGGTTAACTAGTGGTTTTTCAATGTTTGTGCTTGAAAGTCAGATGTATAAGTTTAGCTTCTAGACATAAACCTTTTGAAAAACTACTTCTTTGCATAAGGCTTTTTGTCTCTTTTAAGCATGTATTTATAAGATTTGAATTTTATTTCCACTTTCCTGTGGTACACTCAAAGCTGAGAATTCAGGTCATGCATGTTAATTTTCTTTCAAATGGTAAATTGTGGCTTTGGTGAATTGAGAAGGTTTAGTGGCACACACACAATAAAAGCATTCAGAAGTGTTTTCTATGAATTATACTTGAAAAAATGGTACAGCAAGTATATTGAAAATGAAATAGAATTTATTTTAGCATTATTCTATGCGGTCTATGTGTTGCTACTACTAAGATGAGTTATTTTAGTGTCATTGTGATAGTGTTTTATTAGGATTTTGTGAACTTTGCTCAAAAGTTTATTTCAGTGGAGGGTTTTTTGTTTTGATATAGGACATTTCTAGTTTCAGTAAGCTCATTAAAATGTGGGGAAAGGTTGAAGCAAAAGAAGCAATACCAAGGAACTTACAAACATTATTACCTAAAACCTCACAACAACCTCATAACACAGGTGTTACTAAACTCGTTAGAGAGATGGAGAAGTTCACTATTAGGGATAGTAAGTAATTTACTCAGAGAAAAGGCTGTGTTTGAACTGAGTCCATTTGCACTGCCTGGGTTAAATTGTTTTTACTGGAAGTTATCTACATCTTGATTTTTAAGTTTTTAAACATTAAAAATAGCTTTTGGAAATTATTTCCCCATAAAATACATACAGTAAAGAATTGCAATCTTTTTTATTTTAGTTTTTGTGTATTTGAACTCAGGTATTTCATTTTGTTTTACATTGAAACCATCCAAAGGAACCTCCTGAGTGCATAGAGACACAGTGAAGAAACCATCGTCTGAAACATGCCTTTTCTATTTTAGGTAGAGAGACGGTCACACATCTTAGCCTGACAATGTGCTTCAATTAAGTTTTTCTTTAAAAAGAAAAGAAAATCTTCCCCCAAATTTTGACTGTCTTAAAATGCAACAAGCATCTTTATTCTTCTGATTAACCCCCAATACCCTAGTAATTTCTTGCTTCTTACATGAGAATGAATAGAAATATGGCTTTATAAGTGGCCTGGTTTCTGTCTTTGGCCACAAACAGTGATTTCTTTTTGATTCTCACTTTGTCTCTAACTGTCAAAAAGAAAATGGCAAGATATTGGGACTGACCTTTTTGCTTCCAAGTTTTTGTTGTAGTCACAAGGAAAGATGACCTTTAAGGTCCCTGGCAGCCTGAGCTCAAGTAAGCCATACATTCTCGTATCCACAGGAAATGAAACAGTGAAGGTCATCTCTCAGCCTGGAGTGGATCTCACAGGGTGGTATGAGATGGGCTTCTATTAATTATTTTGCCTTTTATAATCTCAGAATTAAAGGTACATATGACATACAAAGATTGAGTTTCAGAATCAGAATCAAAATTACAGTAACTTTCTAAGGCTTACATTTCTGGGCTTGAGTTTTTATGAATTTCTCCTACCAACTGAGTTGTGAAAACATTATTTTTAAACATGATAGCTTAAATTTTTAGGCTCTAATTTCATCAAAAAGTATTAAGCATGGCAACATTTAGCTAACTGCTATCTCCAGAAACACTATTATTGAAAGCAGAATATTCTAGTGATTTCCTCTGGTTTATTGAAGCCTAGAAATACTCCCAGCAGCTTGGATCTTAAATCTTTCTATTTATCTCTAATGCACAATCACGTTTTTAATGGATCTACATATGACTATTAATTATACTTTGGAACTGGTCACTGGCATCTCAAAATACTGCTGTTCAAACTTCAGTTATGGGGCTTAGCGGCATTAAGCTGGGCAGAGTTTATTTTCTTTTTAACTCAGTACCCTTATCTATAAGATATTAGGAAAATCCATTCCATGAAACTATTATGAAAATTCAATGAGTTAATGTGTGTGTGTGTGTGTGTGTGTGTGTGTGTGAATATCACGTAGTTGAGTGTCTGACACATTGTAAATAAGCTTTTTTCTAAAAAATTTTATCACCACGATGAAAATATTTTAACCCTAAGGCATTTGTCTGCTTGCTTTACTTCTGTTTTTTTTTGAAAAGTTTGATGCTTCTTTCATTTGAGGCACCATATGCCTTTCCATTCAGCAACACTTTCATTTATATCAGTATTGTACATAAATAGATCATCTACATACTTAAAATATAATTTTTTAGTACATTTTATTGCTGTTTGTTCAGTCCATAACATGTTTCCGTGTTTGTGTAGGCAATGACATCATGGCAGCTGTGTGATGCTCCATGAAGAGTAGGTGCTCAAACATGAGAGTTCTTTTTCATTAAAAAAAAAAATCCATGTGATTGTGAGCCCATTTATAATGAATTCCTGTGATGATAAATTTGACAGGAAATTCCATTTGCAAGGGAAATGTTATCTAGAACTGCGACTCTCCTGGTTTTAGAAGAAAAATCTGCTTACATACTTCAATTTTGCCAAATGTCATCCATCTTTTTTGTGTCTTCACTCCTTGGGGGTCACTCAAGCCCTTTCCTCAGCTTCTGCTGCTTTCATTTGATTTCCTTGGTGTGTTTCTCTTTATGATTGCTGACTTCATGGCACCTTTTTGAATTAGCCCCAAATATTTGACATTTTGGTGCTAATTTACACTCAGGTGAGCCTGAGTGTAAAATATATCATTTTTCATTGTGCCTTTATTCTTCCATTGAAAATGTTGTTCTGGAACATGTGGGGAAAACTCACAGAGTTCTTCTTGTTTTGTTCCTAAAATACATTGCCTCAGAAAATTAGTTCAAAGAAAGAGGATGATTTTTTTAAGTTATAGGAAAACCTCTGCATTAGAATTTGATTTAAATATGCACTATTCAAAAAAGTAGGTTATCTGGGATTGATTTCATATTGGTTGCAAACTTGCCATCAGATTGTGAATGCCAGATTGATTTTTTGCTGTAAATTCAACATTTATACATCCAATTTGCTCATTCACTGGTGCATATATGTGGATATTTGGGATAATTTGATGTTTATTCCTTTAATGTTTTTTTCCATAGGTTGTTTTTTCAGAGCTCTTCAAGCCAATAATATAATACAAATCTTACATTTTGTGGACTTCTCTCCTTTTAGATTATTAGGCTACTTATTCAAAGATACTTGAAGTGCTCTATGACATTGTTTAATAAATTTTCACATTTCACATAGAACAAAATTATGTTGGTGACATTATTGTCATTTTATAGATGTAAAGTCTGTCACTTGAAATATGAACCTGCTATAATTTAAAATTAAGCTATGACAAGAAGTCTTTCTGTAAAAAACATCTTCAGTAATGTATGGAATGCCAAGCAAACAGATTTCTGAGAAATAATGGGATTTTTTTTTTCATACTAGGAATTGAACTCAGGACCTTGTGCTTTCCAGGCAGGCACTGTGCCACTGAGCCACATCCCTGGCCCCTGGCATTATTGATTTATTGGGGTGATCAAATTATTGCCACAGTTCTATGGAATCAATGTCTAAATGGATTTTTTTTATATCAAGAATTCCCATCCTTAACATTTTTTAAATACTCAGGAAAATCCCCCTGTTCATGTGGAAGACTGAACAAGTTTTATTCTTAGAGTCAGGAAATGTTTTAGGGCACAGGAACAGAGC
The DNA here is from genome assembly GCA_004365215.1 of Cuniculus paca. Taxonomy (NCBI): domain Eukaryota; kingdom Metazoa; phylum Chordata; class Mammalia; order Rodentia; family Cuniculidae; genus Cuniculus; species Cuniculus paca. Next base: position 26,052 of record RJWT010000111.1, read on the forward strand.
TCCTCGTTGTATATCTGCTACCTTGAGGCTTTGGAAAGTTTGGTCACATATACACAAAGGCTTTGCTTCTTTCAGGGTCATTGATTCTCTGAGGGCAGAGTCCAGGCTCCAGACATCCTCTCCCCACTCCTAGTAATTAAGTCAAGGTAGGTAGAGGGAGGTTCTTGGAGTAGTTATGTAGGTACCATCTTGTGTGAAGTTCCTCATTCTAGAATTGAGGATTTAGGCATCATTTGCTTTCATTTTATGTTTTCTGACTTTATTCAGAGCCCATGGACCATTTTTCATGCACCCATCCTTGGATTTTTAAAGAGAATCAGAGAACCTCCAAAAAGTGACCACTGTATTATTATTGTATCATTGAATAAGCCTCCAGAATAATAGTAACATTGGTTTGTGCCAAAGAAACAACTATGGACTGAATTTGTTTCTCTTGGGTCTACATTGACAGTCTCGAGGTAGAGGAAATCTAGACATTGCGGCATAACTTTATAATGTGCTCACTATGCCTTATCATTGCCTATGACTACAGAAACCTTCCTTGTTAAAACCATTTCCATTGCTTTAAACTGGCTCCTCATAGATCCTCTCCCTGCTTTTTTCTGCCTTTGGCAATAGCATGTAGACTCCACTCGTTCATTTCCCCTAGACCCTTTAATGACATGTTTTGCCACCTCTGTGTCTTTTTTCCTCCCTTATTTCACCTTTCCTCCCATCCCTGGGACTTGCTGCCAGCTCTTTTGCCTTCTCAGATCCCAGATTTAAGTGTATCTCTCTGTAAGGATTCAGTCTGTAGAGTTCCTTGCTTTTTCTTTCTTTTTTTTTTAACCTGAATTCTTAAACTACAAAAATAAATCTAGGGTTATTTGATGACATGCAATACACAAAAGTCTTCTTTTGTGGCTTAAATTTATTTAAAGGTTGCACTTAGGAAACTTATTCTCCCATTAAAATAAATATATTGTGAAATGGCATGCACAATCCACATGGATTTCTATTTTTAAAAGAATTTCAAAGGCAATTTTGCACTTAAGTTTGACTGCCAGGGTTACGCAATCCATATCTGGTAGATAAAGATATGTAAGCTCATTTTCCTCTAACATTAGAGACAATTTCACAGAAGCCTTTGAAAAGAACACAACATTTTGTTATTAATCTGCATGCTTCCTACCCCCAAATTCTTCTGAATTCCATTTTTTTCCCATTTCAAAAGTTGTAGCATAAGCTTTTATATGCATTGTCCTTCGGGTAGGGATGCAATAGGAAAAAAAGAGTTAAATTTGCAGTTCTTAAATAGACTTTTGTGGATCTGAACAGGACTTTGCCCTCTGAATGTATTAATTATAATAGCCAGGTATGTTAAAGAAGGAAAAAGCAGATGCTCTGAGTTGTCCAAATTTGACATTAAATAATCCATCTTAGAGCCTTCAGGACCCAGCACACACATTGAAAATGGTATGCGAAGAGAGAATTATTTTGCATTTGCTTGCAAGGAGAAAATTTCAACCAGGTGGTGGAAGAATCTTGACCTAGATACCAGGAATAGCTGAGAAAAGGTCATTCACCTGCCACTTAGAGCCTGCCAGGACCAAACTCCAAGGCTGTGAGATAAGACGAGCAGCCTGGTAGGTAGGGCACCTGTACCGGGATTATGTCCACCTCTCTCTCTTAGCCTCTCAGTGCAGGCAGTCCCTAGAGAAGGGAAATGGTGTCATCAGTTCCACCCAACGCTATCTTCTGGGTCTCTGATATCCACTGAAGGATGCCCGATAGCAACTAAAACTTTCCTGTGTCCAAGGAAAGATGCAAAAGCAGTGATGGATATAAAGAGAAGATGCAAAGTGATCCACCTGAACCTTACAAGCAGAGTGCAGAGTAACGTTTCTGCAGTGAGGCTAAGCTTCTGGTGGACGTTGCATATTCAGAGTAAGTAGCTTTCCTTGCTTACAGGTGCAATAAATGTTTGTTTACACTACAGCAATCCAAAAGCCCAAAGTGCTTTTCTTTTATTTGAAGTCACTGTCAGAGATCAATGTGGCTCATTTGCTGCTTTCTGCGTTCTGTCTTGATTCCTTTCCCCAAAACTGTAGCAATTGGCTTTCCCACATCACATAGATAGGCTCCATCTTTTTAGCATCTCAGAGGCTAATTCAGACCATAAAAATACATTTCCAGGAGAGATTTTTTACATGCCCTTTCTCTCAGAAGAGAAGGCCCTGTCCTCAAGGTTTATTAACCTTTAGGTAAGTTTTGGTTGCTCTTAGTACTAGTGCTAGCATGCAGTACTTGTAGAGTTGTCAGGGTACTGACTTCGAGCCATGGGAGCAGGTACGCATTTTTCTCAAGATATACTCAAATATGCAAAAAATTTTGTGTTACTGGTTGTTTTAAAATAGGAGTTCATCTTACCTAGAGGTTCCTCATCTGCTAATGAATCCTGTTAATGAGGTAAACCTTTTATTTATTATTATTATAATTTATTTATTTATTTGGTTTGAAATGTTTTCTTTTGGTTAATGACTCAGGTAATGCAGGTTTCTCCTCACCTCTTTTCTCCTACTCTTCATTGCAAAGATCATCTGAGATTAGAAGAGATGTGTGGAGTACCTGGGAACATCTCTTCCATGCTACCTTCTGTTTTCCCGGTGTGACATCCTCCCGGATTATGGGTACTAGTCTATTTCTACTATGACTCCTGAGATGGCTATTGTCCCACCACAGGCCACCTGTCTGCACTGTGTTCCGTGTCTTTTCTGTCCAACCTGAAGTCCACTGGTTTTCTTAATACTTCCTCCAAGCTTTCTGGTGGGAAGGGCCATGATTTCAGATATTTTCTCTCTCATTCTCTGAAGTTGAGGTTTGTGAAGCTTCCCATAGGGTCACTATCTAGATATTGTTTTTCTACTATTCAGGAGATAGTTGAATGTACAATTTTTCTGCACATCTTATCCTCTTTTGGTCATACCTCGTGAAGCTCCCAGCAATATTTTTGGGTCATTATTCCCTTTGAACTTTTCTGGAAATTCTATTTTGCTGTCCATTCAAATTTAGGCGGGGCTCAGGAATGTCACTGAGCCTCATCTCAGAGATCCAGGTAGTGACTAAGCTTTTGGTGCTTCTGTTTAACTCTCTTTTCTTCTCTAGTGGTCAAAACTGGTCTGGGGCAGAAAAATCAGGTAGGAATACATTATGATCTGTATTTCTCCAGTGTTAAACTTCTGAGTTTTGGCTCTTAATAATTAGAGGAACTTTTTGAATTGGAACAACTAGTTTATTCAACAAAACATCTGGAACTTGCAATTGGAAGCCATGGTTTTCAACAGTTTTGCCAATGCTACAAATTTGCAAAGATAACTTTGAACTCAAAAGCTGAAAGTTCGACTCATCTGTAGCTTGGGAACAGTTCATATAAAAACCTTGATATTGAATAATGTAAAGAGAGAGGAATAAAACAAAAGAAAAATAAATGCATGTTATTTTACCTTGTTTCTTTTTAACAGAAATACTTAAGCCCCACTTTCAGTCTAACTGTGCCTCCCAGCTCCACTTATTTCTACCCTTTCCTGACCTGCAAGTATATAACCAATTCTACAGCTTCAGTAGCTACCTATAGCATTGCACATGTTTTGCGTGCAGGTTCATCAAAGTCTAGAAGAATTTCATTTCCCCAGCCATCGCTGTTGTAACCATTTGCTCACGATCAATTGCATGAGAACCTTTTCACTCCTGGGTGCTGTTTGGTTGTTTGGGACTTTTTTCTCTCTATTCAGAACATGCCTTTCTACCTTGAAGTACTAACAGAGCAAAGTACTTCTTATCACAATAAAAATTTAACGTGTTCAAGAGAGACATTCAACTGCATTGAAAAATATGTATGAACAAAACTTTATTTTTACTACTTCTAAAACTTTATTTCCTTCCTATTGTCTACTAGTTTTTTCTTTTTTTTTTTTTTAAACTATTGTGGTTGAGACAGAACATCACGGGCAACTTCCGTTTTATACAGATGAGGAATCTGAGATTAAGGGAATAAAAATGACTTGACTAATGACACATAACCATTTGGCAGCACTGTGGGTAAATAAATTCTTGGCTTTTTATTCCCAAGTCACCTGTCCATTGGAACATACACATTTTTCAAAATTTGGTTTGTAAGACAGCATCAATTTGTACACTGAAAAATTATTTCTAAATCTGTTCAGTGATTTCTGTCTTCTCTGAAAATAAATGTTTGAATTTCTAGGCAAATGTAGTCCTGTTCATACAATTACAGAGATAGGCTTCTGCACACTACTTGTCAACTAAGTTGACCAAACTACAGAAGAAATGGAGCTGAACACAGTTAGAAGTATCAGAAATGTGTTAAATTTGGGTAGATTATGTGCATTACAGACAATAATTTCTTAGTTCATATGGTCAGTAAAGACTAAATGAGCAGGAATGTCTTGGGTTTAGAAGCTGAAAAAAATCTGAACTTTGGAATATTTTAAGGGTGGACCTGTCATTCAGTTGAAAAACAGGGCAAAAGACAGCTCTAATCAAACCAAGTTGGAAAAATGTAATTGTTAAGGAGAAATACAGAAATTTTACTCCATCATTCAAATCTCAAATTATTATTATTATTATTATTTTTTGTCTAGCTGTTTGTATATACATGACAAAAATACATATTGCTGTGTAGTTTGGGTCATTAGCTGTACTCGAGTTTGCCAGGTGTGAAACCACACAGTGCATTTGTGATGTTGACTCTCTATCGTGAGAATGCCCTTATCTTTGCTAACAAAAAATCTTTGAAAATTTAAGGAAGGAACTCATTTTTCATGATACCAGTCTCTATGGAGAGAGTTTTGAAAGTGAAAATGATTTTAATATGCTTCTGCATCTGGACATAAAATTCTGTGACTGTGAGAAGCATAATAAGATCGTTCCTAAAGGCAAGTGAAAACTGCAGCATCGAGTGGGATTTTTCATTATCTGTACGAGTTAATTAATAATGCCATTTGGCACAGTTAGATGTGCAGAAAATAGTACAGAAAGAATGCTTTGCTTTCCTTTCACTTCTAAAGGCTGTTCATGCTTACTAAGAAATGGGCTTGTAGAAGGATCATGTGCTTGGAAATTAATTGGGATTCCTTGTAATATTGCCTGAGTAGAAATAGCTCAAGTGGGATAGGACATAATGCTAGTCAAATGCAAGGAGGTATTTGCACATAAACCTTGGACAGGTTGATAATCACAGGAGCTGGCTGATTTTCCTAATGGCAATATTTGTACCATAGATTTTTTTAAGGTAGTTCCAATTTTCCTGAAAAGAGAAAACACTTTAAAATAATTTTATTTATAAGTTTAGTTTAAAACAAAATAAAACTTCATTTTTCTCTTATGGGATGATAAGATTAGGAATAGTCTTATTAGGAAACAACATAATGTGATTATTATTGATATATTTGTTCAATCTTTTAATACTTCCTTGCTCTCCTCCTGACCTTAAACAATATTTCCTCAAAGTACAATCCACAAACTGCTCTTGTTTAATAAAAGCTTATTACCTACTAGTTTGAGTAAAACTGCTATAATCAAGCTAGTTGGTATTAAAAACTCATATTTATCAGCTCCTTTTAAGAACATTAAGCATACTTATTATTGTTGGGAAAAATTCTTGAAAGAAAAGTTATTTAAAAATCACCAATATTGAAGACAGTTTTAAAGAAGATTCCTGTGTAGAACTTAATTTTGGAAAAACTGCTTTATTCAAGATACTTCATAAACGTAATTTTAGGCATTCATTTTCAGGCTTTATATAAAGTGCAGATTCTTGGAATGTACATATTGAAGAGAATGCCTGGAGGTACAACCTGTAAACTGTGAATAATTTCCACATGTGGTTCTGATATACACCAAAGTCTAAGAACTACTGAGTTAAAATAGAGTTAAGTTTTTGATCTAAATTGTACTTGGAATGCAATGAACTCTGTAGGGGTGGGCCACTGTTCTCCTGGACATTGTTTACAAGATAGCAAGAATTTTAGAATAAAAGGGGAAGAAGAAAAGTATAGAGTGTAAATAAAAGAAAGACAGTAATGAATTATCTATATGACAACTTTTAGTGGGGATAGCACTGTTTTGAAATTAAATGGGAGATTATCAATTGAATATTGTGCAATATCTATATCAAAGATGCACAGTTTCTTTTAGAGCTCTCCATGTAAAAGGCCCATTGAATACTGAATGTTAAATGTAAAATTATCCCCCATCCCCATAAGTGTCTGGCTGATCTGGAGAAACACAGGCTGTGATGATAGCTATGGAGGTGAAATGCAATCGGATGCCTGTGGTGCTTTGGTTTTCACTGACCTTGCAGGTCTAGGGCCAGTGGTCTGATCATCTGTTCATAAGATAGTGGTATGCAGTGTGGCATCTGAGGGGTGTCTTCCTCTGAGGGTGGTAGCCATTGTTGATTCCCTAGAGTCTCATTTTGAAGTCCTATATTGTTCATTGTTTTGTTGGGTTGTGTTATATCTGATGGCATATCTGATGCTATTTTAAAGATAGCAAGATATATTATGATAGCCATTTTGGATTTACTATTGTCTTGTTTTGAAGTCCTTTGCTACAGCCATTGTTTTGTTTTTATTGTTTCTATTCTATTCTGTTCTGTTTGATTTTTACTATGTCTGAAGGTATCTGCAGCTATTTTGGAGACAACAAAAAGCATTATGGTAAGTATTGTTGATTTTGTAATGTTTTGAAGTCCTGTACCACTTACACTAGCTTGTTTTGATTGGTTTTATTATGTTTTATTTTCCTTGGTTTTATCCTCTTTAAAACAAAAAAGAGAAAAGAAATGTGAAATTATATGTGGAATTGAAACCTTTAGCTTTAGAACAAACAAAGAAGTACCAATGTTTTATTTATTTCTTTATTTTTTTTGGTACTGGGGATAGAACTCAGGACCTTGCATGTGCCTGGCAGGCGCTTATACCACTGAGCTATATCCCCAGCCCCAGTATCAATGATTTATTAAGTTCCGATTGTATACATAAATGTGTGCTTATTGATTCTCAACCTTCTTGCACATTAGAATCAAATGGACATCTGAATGACTAGTGTCCTCCTCTGCCTTCAGACTAATTAAATCACAAAGTCTAGAGATGAGGTCTAAAACTTTCACAACAGATTCTAATGTGTTGTTAATTTGAGTCTTGCTTTTGGGTAAAATTACCTTGTCATTGATTTTTAATGCTTGTGCAGGAAAAATTAGTCTTAGAGGCAGACTTTGAATCTCTACATTAGTAAATCTGTTTTTAAAATCTGACTCTGTATTAAGATATTTAATGAATTTTTCTTACCACTATGTGACCAGAGAGAAGTATTTAGTTTCTCTAAGAGGAATCAACATGCATTTGTTAACCAATCTTTATTAACAAGACTTTTATAAGTGGCTTCATTTTTCTATGGCAAATGATTTCATTTAATTCTTATGGTAAATATATGAAGTCTATAGTACCTTTGTCATTTGATAAATAAGGAATTTGAAGCTCAGAGAAGTGAAAAACTTACTCCAAACAGTAAACGATTGCTTATTGAATGGTTATGATGTGCTCCATGCAGTGTATGACATTTGACACTTTATCATGGGGCGAGACTTGCATCATCACAGTACTGTTCCCTAGGGATTGTCTGTGGAACACTGCTGGGTCAAAAAGCTCTGGGGAAAATACAATTGTGACCTAATAGGGTTTTGGGAAATGTTGAAAGTTTTCCACCTTGTTGGAAATTCCCGATCCATATAACAAATTAAACACACTGAGATATGCAGTAAAGGAATACTCTGTGTGATGTTCTTTTACTTAATCAGGAGAATCTTACTTGGGAAAGACTTACCAAGGGAATCATTTTGAAAAATAGTCCTTTCAGACAACCTTATGTTTTAGCAATGATGCCTATTTTTTAGAAATTATGTATCAGAAAACTAAGACACTGAAAAATTTATCAACTTACCTGCAGTCATTTTACAAGTGAACCTAAATTTGGCTAGTTTATAAAATTTCCTGATTCTAACATCTATGACTTTAGCCATGGACTCTGACATGTTTCTCTGTTAGTAAAATTCAATTAAAATTGCTGAAATAATAAATTTAATGCTGTATGTGAAAATATCTTGAAAACTATAAAACGGTATTAAACATAAGAGTTAGATAGTATATAGTCTAACATAGTATTCAGATGTTATTTTTTAAAGGGATCATTTGTTTATCTAAATCTCTAAATTAAACTTTTAAATGATGATCTCTGTAGAAAGGCAAATTTTGTTAGTAATTGTCAAACCTGAGTTTTCATACTTCATCAATTACCTATGAATTTTTTGGTAACATTTTTGTCTATTAAATAGCTTTGGAAAAATGAACTGAAGTAGTTTAGGATTTCTATATGCTGAAGCAATAAAATGTGAAACAGCATGTAATGCAATATTTATCTCGAGACACAAAAAATTGAACTCTCACTTGAAACAAAAAGTAGGTGGCTTCTACTTCAATGACAGTAAATAAATAGTAGTAAAGAAGAAGGTAAGACTGAGAAACAATTAGGGCAAGAATCAACTTTTGTGAATTTGCTCTTCTTAAGAAATATAGGGTTGATTGGAGAGATTTGTGATTCAAAATTGGAACCCATTTAAAGCTAAACAAGAAGGCAATACAACTTGATCACATAGATGGCAAATCCTTCCTTCTGAGGAGTGTATTTTAGGGGATCACTTGATGTGTCAAGAGATAATCCCATTAAGGAGAACAAAGACCAATTGATGACATATTGAGGGAAGATGAAAGGCATCTTCAATTTTCCTACTAACTGTGAAGGGGAAACAAGCCCAGAGGGACCAGCAGACATTCCAGCACAGCAAATTAAGTATGCACTTGGTTTTCTGTGTCACCAAGTTGAGTTAGTGTGGGGAATACTTACAGCACTTGGAACACAGGTGGAAATTAAACCTACACGAATCTGTAGCGAATACATATGGAAACTCTTTCCTGTATTTATTTTCTCCTCCTTGCCCTTCTCTCCAACACACTTGGAATGAATTAATAATGGTGATGGAGGCACAGAGATGAGTGTGCAGTGGCAATGCTCAGAAAAGATTGCTTCAAGAACAACCACTCTACCCTGGGAGACTGGGAAGGAATGAAATAACATTTCATGGAAAGATGTTCATGGATGCCAAGAGTGGGGGTGAGTGGTCAGTAAATACAAGACGCTATGAATTAGTTCACAGCTTAGGACTTTTCAAAGAAATAATGCATAGCTTGAAAAAATATTACAATTCCTTAGGGTTCCTTATAAATGCATGGAAGATTGCTAGATTCTATAAGTAAATACTGTTTGAGAGCTTGACGTTACTCATTTTTGCCAGGAATCCTTCTTGACGGTGTTGTGCTTCCATGAGTGATGTTCGACTTAGGTGATGCTCTTCTGCACTGAGGCCAGAGGTTTAAGTTCAGGCATGATTCTCTGGATCATGGCGTTTGAATCTTTAAAATGAAAGGCGCCTTTGGGTCTTCGTGTAAATAATACATTTTAAATAGCGGAGTCAATTTGAATTAAAAATTAACATCATTATGGAGTTATGTGGACTTAATGAATGTGTAAGGGCTTCAGGAAGTCTGAAATTTGTGAATCTAAGGAACATATGGGGCAGAGAGAAGGTGAGAGGAGGGGAAAAGGTCATAAAGATGAAAAGAGGTGCACACAATTAGCATGTCTTTTATATGCTTTGGACTGTTAAAAATCTGATTCTCCTTTTTTCATGAGGAAAGGATCACTTATTTTTAATGCCAAAATAAAAACCAGAATAAAAATGACTCTCTTAGACAGAACAGATTCCTACATATACACATACAAGAGTCTAGATGTTACTAACATGACCCTGCATCAATGCATAGTGTGTATCTCTTTCCAGTGCTTTGAATTCCATGTCTAGAGTAGTATACATGAGTTTTGCTAGCATAAAGGGTTAGGGATTTATGGCTATGTGTACTCAGTAGATACAGATGTAACAACACCAAATAGAAGAAACAATTTCTGCTGGGCACACCTTTTTTTTTTTTCTTAAAAAAAAAACAACAAAACTGATTATACAGTATGAACTGAAGACTGTGTCCGAATCCCTTTCTCCTCTCGAATTAATTTGCCACATTCTAAGTCCGTAGATAAAGTAGTTCCGGAAGTGGAGTTGGTTGGATGAGTTTGCTTACACTGCAGTCCATAAAAGAAACAAAAAGCCTTGCATGCAAAACAAATAAGAAAAAAAATATAGAAAAATGAATAAATCAAAAGCAAGAATGAATGTTTAAATGAAAATTTAAATAAAATGAAGCTGGTCATATGAGAAGCACATTAAAGCATAATATATACAAGCTTTTATTTTTCAAATTAGTTGCATAAAACACAACACCTCAAGAGCAAATTGAAAGTTAAAGCATGTCAGCCCATTTCCCTTGTAATTAAAGGCAGTTTTGTATAGTGTGGTCCAGGAAAAGGGTGCTTAGTATTTGCACAATGGTTTTGTAATTCTGGGGGAGATTCTCAAAAAGAAATCAGTTAGAATGACTCTTCCCCAGGTTTGGGTGCATAAAGAAAGTTTTCACTTAAAAGAAATGAATTTAGAATCAGATTATTCATCAGAACCAGCTACATAATTTGCCAGGTACTGCATAAAAGGAAAATGCAAGACTCCTTGTTAAAGATATCATTAAAAATTTCAAGTTAGAAACAACAGAACATTAAGCTAGCTCTGTTATTAATAGTCCAAAGTCTCAAAATTTTAACAATATCTTTAGATTAAGTGCTAGCCTAATGCATAGCAATGGCCATGAGCTTTGCATTTTGTTTGTTCTAGTATGCTTATGAATGAATTATCTTAAATCATAATTATCTTTTTTGAAGAGTCTAAATTCCTGGTGTCAGTTGCTTGAAAAGATAAAATTAGCAAATGTGGTTGACTATTGTAATCATCCTATAATCTTAAATACAATTTTGAAAAATAAAGTCTCAAATATATTTTATTGCTATTTTGTGTTGTTTATCATATTCCTGATAAAAATTGAATGAATTATCCTTTTACCAATCATACCTTGAAAGAAGTGCTCAATTTCAAAGTACTATTTTTATCCTTTTATATAAATTGCTTTGCATTATTAGTATGCTCAGAATCTACATGTTAAGGAGTAGATTCTTTTCTAAGTTTGGATTTCCTTCTTTCTTGATGTGTCTACAGTTTCCATCCAATGAATGAACAGCTATCAAGAAAGTAACTGTTGGAATTTTTGCACTGTCATTCCAAGCAGTACTAATTGGATTTAGTGTGTAGGCTCTCCTTTCCTCTCATTAATAAATGATGGAGTTACAGTGCCAGCAGCACCTGGTAGAGATTCAATAGCTCTTTGCTCTAACTCAAAAATGGCTCTTCTGGGCATCTCATTCAATGGACTGTTACCAAAAAAAGAGCGAGCATCCTTAAAAACCTCAAATTTAAGATAGATAATTCAAACTAAAAACTATCCAGTCTTAGAAAGAGACGACTCACCTGTTCAATATCATTGTTCTTCCGTGATTTGTAAATAAATTCTCCAATGGCTACAAATACAGAAAGAACAAGTCCGGCAGCCAGGACAATGAAGATGCCCCCAATATTTTCTACTCCCAGAGCACTGGCCTCTTTGCTGTCTTCTTCAGGGCAGCCGTTGCCCCGCCACCATTTCTCTTTCATCATGTGCAGCTTCCCCTCTTCTTGTAGTTGAAGAATAGCAATCGTAATTTTATCCCGGTAAGGAGAGCCTGAAAGGGGGGTCATTTGGATATTGATCACCAAAACGTTGGAGAAGGCATCAGTATGTTTTACTATCTTTTTGGTAAATATTGTAGGGCTACTATGAAACCCCAGTCCAGTAACCGACTGTCCAAGGGCAGGAAAGACCAATCCTATATTTTGAAGAGTCTAATTAGAGAGAGAAAAGCTGACATGCTGAGATTCACTTTGAAGCAGACAGTTTTCTCCTTGTAGAATTAGAAAAGCTGAGCTAGGAATTGCGTGACATATTTCTGGTTCTGGTAAGTGCTTCGCAAATGTCTTCACATATCTACAGATTTCATCATATAGATTATTATACTTTTTTTCATCTCAGATTGTGACTGAATTGGGCCATTTCCTCTTCCTGTTAAGGAAGTAACTGATTAGCTATTTCCTATGCATGACATTTTGCTCCTGTATCACAAATCTTTCTAAAATGATTTTTTTTTGGCCTCACTTTCCCTAAATATACAGCAAGAAGTCTGAGATTTCAAGTTATCAGAGCTGGCAGAACTACAAAATAGAAGGAACTTGGGTCCTCAGGTGACTGCATGAAACAGAACTTTTCTTTCAGTCTACATCAGACTGACAAAGTCAAAGAATAACCATTTACTATGCAAGCCACTGAAAATTTGCAGACATTGGTTATAGCTGTTTATCTATACTGACCTACACACTTGTAAATATAAGAGGTAATAATTCAAAGAAGAGGCAATTCAATGGTCCTAGAAAATTCAGTTTTGTTTAGAAAATTTGCAAGGACTTTATTGATAATATTATGCTCTATTTTGTAGTAATGGGAATGAACACTTAATTAGGAAAAGGTTAGAGATACTAACATCTATTTATGGCCTTAGCTTCTCAATACTGGTTTTCTGTGTTAATCAATGCAAAGGAAGAGACACAGAAAGATTATTTAACTCAATTTCTCCTTGGATGATAAAAATTTCTGCTGGCATTTCTTTTACTCAGTAGGAAAATAGTACCCCTATGCCCTGGCAGTCTTTGCTTATACATTTTAAAGCACTTCTTGGCCGAAGCAATTGAAAAATCAGACTTCACAGGACAAGAAGAAATCCTCAGAGTTATATAGTCCAGTCTGTTAGCAACAAGATGGAAAAAATGCCAACTATGAAAGTATGAATGAAACTAATAGTTACTGACTGAACCAAAAATCAAACTCAGTTCCCCCTACTTCTTATTTCTCAGAGTTATTCTCATGAAAATGCTCTCACACTACCCTCCCCACACCACGTATTCCTGATGTCCTATGGCATGGTTGACATTTAAAAGGCAGAGGTTTAATTTGTGGCAATTATCATTTCTTCCTTCCTCAGACTTTACAAAAAAAAAAAACAATTGTCAGTCAGTCCTCAAAACCAAGTTGAAGAGAAGAACACAATGCTTTGGAGAGAGATTATGGCTTGCCAATTAAGAGTACAGATTTTTGGTGAGAAAATGGGACTTGGAAGTTAAATTAGAAGGTATTGGCTGTTTGCTTAAACACCCCGAAAGTAATGCTAGTGTTAAAATTAGCACCATTAACATACTCGTAGGAATGAGCAGTCCTGGAGCACTTTGCTTTCTAGTATATGGAAGTACTTTGCAAAGTGCAACAGTAGTTCTTACAGTCGCGGTCCTAGCAGTGATGATTGTGGCATACACAGTGGGCCCTCAGTGAATGTTGACTGATGCTTTCCTCCTGCCTTCAGGGTGCACAAGACCTAAAGCATTTCAGACAGGCGGAGATCCAATTCCTGTTTAAAGTTGGTCTCTAAGGAAGGTAATTTCCAGCTTCCCAGTAACCTGTTTAAACCTTCAATGTTCTCATTCTCTTGAAGTTTTATTTTAAATTTCTCAGGTGGCATATTTCCTGAGCTTCTGTTCTGAGAGTTTCTAAGAAGTAAAGTTTTCAATTTTGTGTCGTGACTGAGCCAACTTTGTCTATCTTCCACCATGGCAGAGGAAATGTTTAGAAACTTAAGAGACTCGGTCTGGGCAAGACCAGAAGTGTGTGGAATTTTTTAAATATCTGCATATATTTTACTTTCAGGCTTTGTTGTTGTTCTTTAAATGGGCTGGATGACATCAGAAGTGACTTCTTAAATTGCTTGAAAAAAAATGCATATGTGTATACAAAGATCTTCCTGAATAGAAACTGATCTTTCTTAAAGAGTCAATTCATCATGGAAGAAACATCTCACAAATTTTTCCCACAGCTGTATCCCCAATGGATGTATTCTCTCTGAGGTCTGCCATCTGTTCCAATTATTCCTTCATTGTTTTTGGTTTAAGAGCATGACAGGTTTAGAACCGATATGACAAATTCCTAGAGTATATTTCTTTTTCATCTAGGAAGGGAGAAAGGCTCTTTAACTTTGAAACTTGTTATGGGCAAGGTTGGCAAAAAAAGAATAAATGGGTTAAATTTAGATCTTTCCTTATTTTATATACAACATGCACTGTATATCTACTATATGTACATTGGTACAATACATATAATGTATAATAACACATATATAATATAAATATATACAAATGTGGTGGTGCTCATTATAGAGTCAGTCTCATTCACATGAAAGCAAGCAGTGATCTTCAGAGAGCTGCATTAATTTAGCATCATTGCAGAAAGGAGCTAATTGGCTCCTCCTCCACAGCACTAATCCCATGTTATCACCATGCTATCAAAAATTTTGATAAAATCAGTAGTGACAAGATTTAAAAAAAAAAAAGCCAGTCCCTCTGATCTGTCTGACCTTCTCCAGCCCTTTTCTAAAATGAGATGGCAAAGTTGGGCTAGGGAGAAAAGATGTTTTAAAGTCAAAAAAGGTACATGATATCCTTTTAGTTGATGTCTAAGGATCCTGCTGAGGGCCTTGAAGAATATGTCGATTAGATTATAGGACAGCTTTCCACTTGGGGAAAATATGCACTAAACTAAAAATATTGTTTTGTCTGTTTGTTTTTTAAATCAGGAAATTTTTTTAGAAGTAAAGGGACAATAAGGTAATTATAGATCTCCTAGCCCAGGGATGGTGAAACTTCTAGAACTTTCAATGATAATGAACAGCCAGCTGTGGCATGTGTGCCGTAGATTCACCAACAGTGTCCTAGCCTAATCATTCTGCAGAAGACCTAGTTAGAAGGCATAAAAGATACCAGTAACAATAAAGTTAATTTGTGCATAACACATAGTTTTAGCACTAGGTAGATAATAGGGGGTTAAATTAGTTGTGCATTCATGGAAAAATTGATTGATTAAATTACTATTAATATAGTTGAATATGAAATTGAATATAAGATGCATAGTCCTTTTGAAAAATAATTAGTTGCCAAATTAAAACACTAGGAAAGTTCATGTAAAACCTGGATGTGTTTTTATTTGGAAAAATAAAATAACAGACATACTTGTTTTCCAATTCCCACATGTCCACAGCTAACTGACCAAAAAGACTTCCTTTAGATAGGTCCTGGCTTTCTGCTTCCCCATAGTGCCCTATTCCCTACTGCCTCTTCCCATACCAGCTTTATTCGCTTCTGAGATCTGTTAGCCTGTGTACGTATTTCAGTGTTGTTGATGGTAAAATTGGATAATTCCTTCCAAAAAATAAAACAATATAAACATGCAAATCAAATCTATTTTAGGTGCCTAATGATGTGGCTGGACTCTAAGTATGATTTCTTCTTACTGGATTAATCCAGTGGCTTGGTTGACCCCTGATTCCTCTTGTGGAATGCTTACCAACAAAGTACCAAAGACTCGCTTGAGAGGAGTACGTTGACTTACAATAACTTTATATGATATAATGTAAAGCACTTACAATAACTTTATATAATATAATTTTCAACAGCAAAGAAAGCAATAAAAAAGGCGTTTTCATATAAAGGGAATCAGCAACGGACCCTTGATTACAGAAGGACATTGTATATGTTACCATTATGCAAGAAGAAACTATTATATGGGTGTGTATTTTTACAAGGCTATAACTTCCCTAGGGAAAGCAGTGCTAAATAATTTAAAAAATTGAGATATTTGTAGGTTTTAGATAGTTATCATTTGTTAAATCTAGCTCATTGCCTTAGAAAACTATAATTATAATTTAATATGTATCCTTTTGCTTTTGACAGAGAGAGCTTTCCTTTCACATCTGTTGACATGGAACAGTACCCCTCTAAATGCAGAATTGTCATCTACATGCAAAATTCATTTTCTTATATTCTCATATAACATTAGACAGAAAGAACATAAGCACATAAGTGTTGAAGAAAATAATATAAAGAGGATTAACAAAGAAAATATTCTAAGAATTTGAGTTAAAATAAATCTATAGTTTTTTTTTTCTCTGTCTTTTTTAGACAGGATCTTACTATGTAGTTCAGGTTGGCCTTGAGCTCACTTTGTAGCTCAGGCTGGTCTCAAATTTGCAATGATCCTCCTGCCTCAGCTTCCCAAGTGCTGGGATTACAGGAGTGTGCTGCCATAATTGGCTAGTCTATAGACTCTTAAATCATTACCTTGTAATTCAACATGAAAGAAATAGTAATTGAAAGTTTCTTAGGTGAAATACCTGAGACTTTTCAGTTTAGATCATGTCTCTGACCTATGTGGCCATTTCCCTTGTTCATTAGTCTGCCAAAGGCATGGCAGACCATCTCGAAGTACAGAGAAGTATGGAATATTTGTAATCTACATTGCCCATCTTAGTTCTGTGCCACTCTTACCTATCGGCGTCCCCACTCCATAACCTTTGGAGTCAATGAGGCCTCCGATCTGGGTGAGGTTGCAGTTTCTCTGTGTCACATATTCGATGCTGGTGGACTCCATCAGCAGGGCATAGTCAGTGGTGAGTACCCTCTGGATCCCCTCATCACTGTTTTTCACCAGGGCTGTCTGCTGCCTACTGCTCATGAAAGCCCACATCTTCTCATAGGTGGATATCTTTGATTTCTGCAGAGAAAAAAAGCACACCCACCAGCAGAAGAGTGCTGAAACAAAACATGGCCCCAAGCTACTCCACATCCCTGTGGTTCCAAAACATGGGAGAAATTCTTTCTCCTCAGGTGGGGAACTGAGATTGATGACCCTGAGACTTCAGTTTGGTAGCCCAAAAGAGCCTAATTTACCACAGGAAAGCACTTGGAGGTGCTGAGGCAGCTGCAGAGAAGGAGACCTTGGTAGATTCACATGAGTCATTAGCTCAAGTTCCTTTCCTTGGTTTCAGTTAGGACATTTGTGTCAATAATAGCAGTTGCCTAATGAACTGTGGTCACTTCAGAACAGGACATCATGGTCCACTGGGTCCAGTGGTGGCTGGCTCACCCCAGGACTCTACTTATTTAGTCCACATCTCTCAACCATTTAGCTCCACCAGGGGATATTTTACTGTTTTCAGGTATGTAATTTCTCTACCTGACCAGCATTTCTTTGCTGGGCAAAAACCTGGGATAAATCACTTGTGGTCTCTGCTGCATTTGAGCAAGAACTCTACTTCACTCTTATCTTTTCTAAATACCTACAGGCAACTTTTCTTTTCAAGTCAATATTCAGATCAGAAAACTTCGTACTTTTTATGCCTACAACTTTTTTCATTGACTCGTATTTTAGAAAACAAGGACTATATATTTCATTTTCAAGTGTTAGGATGTTTTTCCTTTTCTTTAACATTTTGATAGAGTCAACAATAAACCCCCTGTCTATATATAATATATGCATCTATGCATATGCACCATTACCTTATTACCTTCTTTTTTGTGTTAAAATGTATGCCTAAATATTCATATTGCTTAGATATGAATTTTTCTTTCTCTTGAATAGTGATCTATGATTAGGTATTTTGTGTTTTTCTATGTAATTTTCATACTATTGTAAGTTTTTTCCTCTGAATTTTTCTTTATTTGCATCAATTCTCTCCTCCATCTATTTCTAAGATAAAAGCTATTATGGAAATTATGGATACTTTCAAGCTAACCTCTATCTATTCTCATATATATATATATATATATATATATATATATATATATACATTGCTCACACACATTAGCCAGACTTCTTGGCAAGCACAGAATGCATCATCCTAAAAGTTCAGAGAAGCTTAAAACATGCTTTGGGGCTATAAGCAAAGAATGGAATACCTATGAAATCAACTCTAACAGGGTTATTCATGCGCAAGTATTCCAGGGGACTCATTTTATTTTTAATTCTATTTGAGGCCTGGTTTAATTCTGTAGGCTTCATGAGTTAGGGGAGGACAGATGGCTTTATTTTGGGTTGTTAGACATTTAAGGAGCTCCCCGAGAGAGATCTCGTGAGACAAATAACAATTCAACAAACAAATACCTTATAGATTTTGGTATTTTACAGGCTCCATTTAGAGATGATTAAGCCGTTGAGAGGTTCTGCTCAACCCCAGGGACATCTACAAATTGAAACTCCTGTCTGTGTGAGAAAGGCCTATTTTGGGGGTCAGGGCCCGTGTTCATTTGCTGTGTGATTTCAACCTTGAAGAGCCTGATACTGCCAAACTCCTAAAAAGCTATTCGTACAAATGTGGGGAGGTCAAGCTATCTTTTGGTAGTAATGCACAGGTGGGAAAATTACTTATTCATCAGGAAGCTACCATAAGGGAAAATAATTTTCTTTGAAGTATGAAATTTTAAAGTTGTCAAAGGCATTAGAATTAGATTCAAATTGCTACTTTTATAGACAGGAAAATTTTGGTAGAAAAGGTTTGGAGACTTCAAAAAGTCACAAAGCAAGTTAATATTAGAACTAATCCCGGACCTTAGGACCCTCTTATACCTGAGTCAATGCTGTTTCTACTGTATCCTCCTAATTTTGGGAGAAGGTGGATGTCTATATAGCCAAAATTCTTTTGAGAATGAGTTTAATCTTGTTTGGTCTACATGTGAAAATATAACTTATATTCATGAGCTGATATTGTCCCCTGAGACATTTGTTCATGTTAATACAAAACAAGAATCAGCCTCCACATTAAAAAAATTCATGAAACATTTATTCTTTCCATCATATTTAAATTATATTAATTAAATACTATAAAAAGTTAGATAACTTTTTTTAGGGGCATAGGAAAGTTGGGTACAAAAAGTAAATAGTACAATAATCTCCTCCATACTAAAGGGACAAAGTGAGGAATCCTTTACAGCATCCAGGAAAAGGAAAGACAAGGAAAGAGGACTAGAAGATTCAGCACACATCTTGAACGGCTGTTCTTGAATCCCTATCAGGAATGGTTCTCAAATTTTCTGCAGGTAAAGGATTTTACTGTTATTAACCCCTGGTGCACCTAGCTAGCTGAGGTCGTATGCCATCTCGCTAGCGTGCAACTCGATTCACATCTATTTGAGTGCTCAACAGAACTCAAAGAGGTCTACACTTAAGGGTATCAGAGATCTTATACTTGGTTCCACCTCAATATTCAGTAACTGCAAGACCTCTCAACTCTTACTCAGTTTTTTACTCATCTCATCGCAGCTTGGGGTCCAAATTATGTCCTGAGCCAGCTTGTTCTTCATGCCACTTTGAGTCCCATTACTCCGTGGGGCTGTGACCATTGTCCAGCAACACCTACTTCCATATATTTGGAGTACAAGTTTGTTCAATTTGGACTGAGTCTTCCAAATTCCTAGAGGGGAAATCAAGGCGGCATAGACTCCTTTGAAGTGTAGAAGGTAGAACCGTCTCTCTAAGAAAACTGCTATTTGGTGGAAACGTGATCAAATTGAACGTAGAGAAACCATCATAAGTTGTTTTTTTTTTGATCCCTTGCTCTTTTTGCTGGACCCTAATAATGGTAGGCATAATGGAAAATAGAAAAACTGCAATCTGGTTTCCTTTAAAGTTCTCTTTCATAATTTATAGCGTTTGTTATTGTGGAGTGCCACTGAAATGTTGGCTGGTTGAGACACAAGAGAGCCTAACACTCCATCAAGATCAAAATGCAGCTGAGGAACAGACAGAACTGTCTGTAGATAGCTCAAGCATCTTAGGGTACAGTGAGTTTTCGACCACTGAAAACCTGCTAGGAGAACTTGACGCCTGGAAGAGTTTCTCTTAATGATGCCCTGATGCATTGGTTCTACTCTGTAATTCAGCCCCTTCATAAAATTCATTCCAATCCCGAGGTCAGGGACAAAAAGTGACATACAGAAGGTCCCAGTTGGTTAGCGAAAGAACAAGTATAGAATCAAGGCTTTTTTCCTTCTTACTCTTGAATTCTGTGCACTGCCATGCCAGGCACAGTAACGTGTATTTTTTGTTAGGTCAAAAAGTAGTATTTAGGGAGTAAATTAGATATATCCTTTTTAGTAGATCTTTTGTCATTTTGAAGACAAAAATCTTAGCAATTCTTAAAAGTAGGATGAAGCTTGATGGAAAATTGTCATACGTATTAAAAGAATAAGCGGATTGAATGACAGTGTCTGTGTCTGTATTTGTGTACTTCTAAGTCTACAGTCTCAGCCAAGAGGTTTCTGAACATCCTAAATAATACACAGTGTATCTAAAAAATGGAAGCGGTGATCATCTCTCATTTCATTGAAGATGTCAAAAGTTAATTAGAATATTTGCAAAGTCCTCTGAGCTTCTTAGTAAAGCTTGCTAGAAATGAAAAAGCCTCATTTATGAAATCTGAAATAATCCAGGAATATTTTTTAATCCTCAAGGGCCATCGGGTATAGATAAATTCATTTTGCCTGTTTAAACTTGATTATGTGGCCACTGTGATGCTGATGAAACGTTGTTGGCAGAGAATAAGATTTTTCATTGGAAATCTGTTAGAGGAGAGTATTATGAGATCAGTGTTGATGGTCATTATTTATTTCTGTCTTTTTTTCTCCCTGTAGCACATGCAAGTTAAACATTCACTGGAAAGTGGTGTACAATGTATCTGTGGGCAGTTAAAAACTAATTGAAAATAGCAATAACAACTAGCTCCGAGTGCTTATTGTGATCTGAGCGTTATTCTGAACCCTTTGCATATCTTAATTTACTTAATCTTTGCTATGATCATATGAGAGAGTTACTGTTATTAGCTGTGCATTACAGATGTGGAAATAGAACATCACGTGAAAAAGATGATAAACCAGGATTTGACTCTAGTAATCTTGTTTTAGCAAACAATTAATCATTTATTTTAATATATAGCATAAACTCCTGACATGAAGACTGCTTCAACAGAAGTAACAAATTCTCTAAATAATTGAAGTTAGTAGGTATAGGATGTTTCCATTATAGTAAGAGCTACCACAAATCGAGAGCTTAGCTGGTAGCATATAGAAACTATTTACATGACTTTTAATGGCTTACAGTTGTTTAAATTTTAAACAGTGTTTCAGGATGGGTAACAACTGGAATCTGGAAGAAAATATGGCTATTGTTTGTATTTTTTCTTTCCCTTAACAGTATTTTGCTTTCCATAGAGCTCCTCTGCTGTCAGCAGCAAGTTTCTGCCACAGAACGTAAAGTATGTGCAAACTCTGGGGTGTAATGTGCTTTTAAGATCGACACTACCTTCATTTATGGAAATTTATTTCTAATATTTCATTTTTATTGACTTAAACAGACCTTATCACATTATTTTTCCAACTGGGTTATAGGGCTTCAGTGAAAATGTTATTTGGTGCAATCAATAGCTTGCAATTCTACTTCAGACCAGTGTGTCTGAAGATTTTATATATAAATCTATGTTTTCATGTTTATTTTTACTTATGTGTGTAAGTCTACACATGTATAAACACACTTTTAATAAACTACTATTTGTTCTTTGTTTCTTTATCAAAAGTAATCTTATCAATGTGGTAAAGGCATGCATGTTGAACAAATGAAATATCAAAACAACTACATTTTTACATCTCCAAGTTACTTTTACTTTAGGTAAGTGATTCATCTAAAGATGCGCATAAAAATCAACCAAAGATGTGGAAAGCAGCTATTCACAAATCCAAACTTGTAAAACAAATATATGAGACATAAATGGTACCTTTAAAAGATTATTTTTATCTAATGAATCATTAAAGTTATTATTTCACTCAACAATAAATATACATGCTATTTCAAAATATTTTAATTCATGACAATTGCTTTTAAAGAAAACTATTACTAGAAACATCATAAAGTGAAGGACTTTTGTTTTCCAAATATGTATAACTTTTACAGTTGAATATGCTTATATTTTGAGTTGATAGAAAGTTACGACATTTGCAGATTCTCTAACATTTTAAAAATTTATGGATTCCCTTTAGAAAATTCTCTCAGTGGAATTTAAGCATCTTTGATAAAATAGTTTTTATGTTTTTCTCTTGTCTGGAGTTAGAAATTGGTCCATTACAGGCAATATATCAGGCCTTGAAAAAGGTTAACTTAAATTGACCTCATAGATTTCTTTGCAGACAAATACATTTTAACCTGTAGAGACCTAACATTTTTTGACGCTGATGGTAAAATCAGTTGGATCTTTGAAACATGAGCTAATAGCTTCGTAAGAAGAATGTCTTACTTACTATGCAGAGAAGTTTCTCTCATCCTGTGCTTTCCTAAATGATTATTTGTGTCTGAAATCTGTCTCATCATAATAGCTCATTGCTTCAGTTCCACCCATACAGTGCTTAGTAACTTCCTTGAAATGTCTTTTGGGCTGCTGACAGCACCTAACCACTCACTGGAAGGAGATTATAAAGGTTAGAGAGTCCCTTATTCCCACACCTGGTCTGAAGTCCTTAGACCTTGAAAGCCAGAAATGACAAGTCTGTTATGATTTTTTGAAACCTATTTTATCCAAGTCATTTTAGACTGAATCATGATCTAATCTATGTAATCCTCTGGTTTGAGTCTGGGAGGATAGTGATTTGTTACAAGGCAAGATTCTCCTGAGAAGTATTTCTTACAGTTGTATTTCATAGCCAATTTGACTCACAAAGAATTCTGACGTCCATACTACTTCTTATCTACACAATGCGTGATACTCGGCCACATGGCGTATTGTATTTAACAGGCATGCTTCCATTCTTCTCTCTATTGCTACTCAGATTTTCAAGCCTTGCACACAATTTTATGTTTTCCCCTCCTATCTCTTACAGTGCCAGCTTCAGTGATGCCATATTGAAGATTCTGAAAAAATATAAATTGAGCTGAGTTAAATTGAACAGCCTCACTCTGCTCCTCAGTTGAATTCTAAGGATAACCTCGCCATCTGTTGCATACCTTCCATCTGGGAAGTGGTTCTTCTGAAAATGTAATGTGTAGTGACAGGAAAAGCTTCCACACACTACGATCTCTGCCTGCCCAGGCCTCTGCGTGTAGTCTTTGAGATTCTGGGTCCTGGTACCCTCTGTGGATTTTTCTGTCCATTGGCAGAAACTACACATTCCCGAGATTACTGACAACAAAGAAACTGGGCAAAGACCAAACGAGTGTTTTTAAATCTAGGCAAGTGGAAAAATAGGACTCAGTCAAGGTTAAAAGTTGATAATGATATTATCATTACTTTAATGATAAAGTTGATAATGATATTATTGGTGTGACAGTTATATACCTTTTTAAATTGTTTGCAATTTGGAAGCAATTGTGCATGTACCATCTCTATTATTTAATCCTTAAAATACTGTATGAATTAGATATTAGCCTCAATTTACACACTGGAAACTCGTGGTCCAGAGAGTTTAAGTAATTTGCCAAGGTCTGCACAGCTAATTAGCAGTGGAGTCAGGAGTTAAACTCATGCTATCTGGCTTCAGTTTTGAGATCTGAAATAATTCACTGCAGGCTTTAACTTGTATTCCCGCATTTGATGTTGGTCGTATCTCTTGAGAAGACTGGCAGATATTCCTAAATTCTGAACTGTAGTCTAACATCATTATCTGCTTTGAATAATGGTTCACAAAAAGCATGAAGAAATCTTTTGTTTCAAGCCTCAAATTGTTTTTAGATTTTCTTTAGGACAATCTTTTCATCATTTAGAAAACAAAACAAAACAAACTAACAAATAAACAAAAACATGTTGCTACATTGTCACTGTGAGACCAAAGTTTGGACTTCTCCATTGTTCCATAAGGATAGTAGAATTACAAGGACAAACAATAGAATTTTGTACATTTCCTGTCTCCTGTGAAAGATGCAGACGATCCATAGTATCCATAAGTGTCCATTTGTGAAAGGAAAAGTTATACTTGAATGCCACTGCTTTTGGTTTTCCTGGGTACACACTAGGGAAACACCTCACCACGTGGGACCTAGGGACGCTGTACCCAAGTTTTGCCCACAGAGTTTAAGCATGAGCTGACTGCTCTTTTTTTCTGTCTCTTAAGGTTCTGGCAGTGGTCCCCTGGGTACAGGAGGGTTGGGAAAGCCTCTACCATTCAGACCTTTGAATTGTTGGAAAGGACCAAGCCATTCATCAGCAAAGAAGATGGAAATAAATACAGTTAATACTGGATTATTAATTACTTTGATTCCAAGAAGCAATAAAAAAGTCTATCGAAAAATTCTCTTAAATTGCCCTGAAGTCCTGAATTATGAATATTTTGATTTATAAAAAGAATCTATGAAGTAACTGAAGACTTGATAAAGAGGGAAAAACGATTCCCTAATATCCAGAGTAGAATTTCTTAAAACATCTCCAACAGTACCTAAATGGATGGTGAAATGCTGTGTCTTTCTCTAACCTTGCCCTGCTAATTGTCCTTGTGGTGACTGATACCCTCTTACCAAATAGTCTATCATATTATCCTTGGTGCTTAAGACTTTAAGACTCAGAGTGCCGATGAATGTGTGAAAATTAAACTTGTAGTGTTTAGTAAGTATCATTAGCTGTGACTTTGGCCACAAAATATAGGCTTGTTCTTTTCTTTACAGGCTGTACCAGCTGGATTCTTGAGGTGTCCATTTACAACTCTGTAAAGTTTGGTTTATGACTCAACCCTAGTTCTTTGGTATAAGCAGAGTCTTTGATGACCCTTGAAGGTTTTGCACATGTAAACGATTCTGTGGAGGAAAACTGAGACAGCCTCCTCAGTCTCCCACACATATTGCTAGATCCCAACACTGCTTAAAAACTTTCAGCTTATCTCTTCTGCCTTCTCTGAATTCAGACAATGGATAGTGGGACTTTACTGGAACTATTTTTAAAACAAATTTTGTGGGGTTTTTCATGTTGAGAGTTGAATATCGGTATTCTGAAATCTAAGGTTTCATGCTGTTTGTAAGAATAGCAAATTCTAGGAGAAAAAAAAAAAAAACAATGGATTTTGGTTGAAATTTTAGTGAATAATTTCAGGACAGTCCTAAAGAGACACTTCACTTAAAACATCCCTTGCTTGTGACCTAGAGAGGAAATATGGAACTAGTATATTGTTTTTCGTCGTGGATTTCGGTAATAACTCTGACCCCTGCGATGACCTATTATTTAGTGGTAAAATTACTTTAAATCAGCTTGAAGGAGAAAGAGCAGGTTGCTGCCCTTGGGGTGCTGCCAAGGAGAACAAAACCTCCATTGCACTGTGTGTGATGAGAACTTGTTTCTTACTAGAAGATTCCTCATGATCAGTGGGGACAGGTGGGCCCCATTTGAAAAATGGCTTCTCGTCTAACAACTGGGCAGATGTGCCAGGTTAGATTAGGCACACGCAGCTTTTCTTAGTCATGATACAGCGCAAGAGGTCATTGTGTTTACTTCAGAGCGAGAGGGAGGGAGGGAGACCAGAGCGACACATCAAAGGTGAAGCATTAATTTGGAGACAGCACGGGACCGAGTCCTACTTGATTCTAAGGGTGAAACTACCCTGAGAACTAAAAAGCGCAGACATTTTTTACCCTGGAGAAATAATCCGGCTTAAGAACCCTGAGTGTGTGTCCCTCTGAAGCTTTCTGACAGCTTGCCTCCCTCAAGGGGAGAAACTAAATCCGATTTAGTCCTCGCTCTCTTTTTGCAAATAAATTCCTTCTTGATAAATAGAGTTGCTGGGCCACAAGCTAACTTGCAAACCAGGAACTTGGCAACTGTGAACTTCCCGAGAAGGTCTATGTATCCATCCACTTCTTGCTCCTGCTCTGTCTGTATCTCTGTCTCTGTCTCTGTCTCTGTCTGTCTCTGTCTTTTTCTCTCTCTTTTCTGTATCACTGATTTGGGCCTTTGTTTATTTGCTGATATGTTTTTCTGGGTGCCTACTACACACCAGGCACTGTTTTAAATTCTGGTGATGTAACAGTAAACAAAGCCCAACACTCTGTACCCTTGGGAAGCTAACCTTGTAGAACTCTAAAATTTGACTGCATCTTGGCTCTTTCATTGTGTTTGTGACTTGGAGGCAAGTCGCTCACCCAATCTGTGCCTCATTTCACTCATCAAGCAATAGGGAAACCGTTAGTATTTTCCTTAGTTGGCCTTTCTAAGGATCAAATAAGACAGTAGGTGTAAAACATTTAGAAACAGAGTGTGCAGCTCAGGGTTAGTGCTGTACTCACTGCTATTTTCTTGGATTTACCTCGTTTACTAATATCAAAGCAGTGTGAGTTGGTGCACACCTATAGCCCTGGCATTCTGGGGGCCTCAGAAAGGAGGACTACAAATTTAAACCCAGCCTGGACAATTTAACCACATACTAAGACTCTGTTTTAAGAAAGAAAGAAAGAAAGAAAGAAAGAAAGAAAGAAAGAAAGAAAGAGAAAGAAAGAAAGAAAGAAAGAAAGAAAAGAAAGAAAGAAAGAAAGAAAGAGAAAGAAAGAAAGAAAGAAAGAAAGAAAGAAAGAAAGAAAGACAGACAGACTTATAAAGGACAACTAGGGGTGTAGTCATGTAGGTCTGAAGAGTTTTAAAGGCTGTTCCAGGAGATGGGGTATTAGAAGAGGCAGAGACTCCCCATCCTTCTAGATG
Organism: Cuniculus paca; assembly: GCA_004365215.1. Lineage (NCBI taxonomy): Eukaryota > Metazoa > Chordata > Mammalia > Rodentia > Cuniculidae > Cuniculus > Cuniculus paca. The sequence goes on from RJWT010000111.1 coordinate 52,782, forward strand.
TACACTGCCAATGCCCAAGGAACCAGCTGCTCTGCTCTTTGACGAAGCAGTGGAAATGCCTTTGCCACTGCCCGAAGGACCTGTGTATTTACTTACAAAGGGTCTCTTACATTTTGTACTGTTACTCTATTCTTCCCCTCGAAATGCGTATTGCCTGATCATTTGCTCAGAGATCTGAAAGAGCCCTTTCCTTTGTTCTCATTTTCAGGCCTAAAGATCTACCAGGAGCCCTTTCTGAAAATGCCCAGGGAACAGAGTTGGGAGTAGCACCATCTTCATGCTGTCACCCCAGGGTCCTGCCATTGAAATGGAGCGAGCATTCTGCATGTGCCAAAGGGCATGAGAACAAACACTAGTCAAAGCGAATGTGGGGACACTTTGTGAATATACAAGTGTCCTTCACACAGGGGCAAAGGCAACTATAAAGCTTTTTCAAAGAGCATCCAGGAGTCTTCCTTTGACATTGGCAGTGCATATCTGGAAGGATGGAGTATCTCTTCTGCTTTTAATAACCCATTCCCTGGTACTTCAAACTTTTCACACCCAACTAAACTCACATATCTCTCTATCTCTCTATTGTTCTATATCTATCTATCTATCTATCTATCTATCTATCTATCTATCTATCATCTATCTATCATCTATCTATCTATCGACAGATAGACAAAGATCTTACTGGGTTGTTAAGATACCCAGGCTCGGCTCAAACTTGAGATCCTCCTGCATCAGTTTCTAAGAGTCCTGGGATTTCAAACATGTACTACCACGGCTGGCTTAAAACCCTTTGATATGGAACAGTTTTTCAGATATATAGTATCCTATGTTGGCACTATAGCTCTGTCCTGTGTGGCTGGCAAGTGACTTCCTGGCTTCTGACAAGAACCGTGATGTATCACTAGGTTAGGGTAACTGATATCTTTTTTTTTTTTTTTTTTGTGGCACCAGTGATCAAACTCATGACCTCGCATTTGCCAGGCAGGTGCTTAGGCCACTGAGCTAAATCCCCGGCCTTTGTAAGTTACATCTCTTTACACTACAGAGTTTAAGAAAATACTTTCAGAAACTTGGAAAGCCATATATTTGTTATTACTTCTTCTTAAAATATCACTGTTTAGGAAAGAAACAATCACCATGATTTATGCATTCATTCAACCATTGTTCTTAAAGAGTACTTAAACATATTTTTCTGAACATTAGGAAAAGTAAACCCTATGTTTTATATTAGTTTCTTTTTTGATAAAACTCTACAAGTAGCTTATTTTCAATACAAATAATTCTGATTTATCATTATTAATATAATGATATAATAATGTTAAAATTCATTGGTAGCATTGGGTTAGTGAACAAATACTGTTATGCAAAGAGGAGTACATTTTTTGTACTTCCCTTAGTTTTGTTTCTAAATTAATATTCTTTGTAAGTCAAAACAGTTTACTTCATCCTGGGCTAACAACTTCATCTTTGATAATCTGAGTGTAAAACCTTCACAAGGGTTTATTTTGGCTACCTTTACCTCCATCAGCATTTCTGGTACCTTCTCGGTCGGGGACAGGTGACTGCAAGCAGATAACTCAGCTTCTGAAGGTCCTGTTCACTTGATTGCAGAGAAAGGCTAGGCTTTGTGATCTCTAAACCTAACAGATATATTCAAATCCCTTTCTTTATTCTCAGGAATTATAGTATCTGAGATTTGATAATAAAAGTACTAAGGCTTACTCCATAAGCAAAGCAGAAATCAGTTTCATTATTCTAGGTAATTAAGAAGATCTGAAAAGTGAAATGCATTTGACCTTAAAATAAATCCACTCTAATTTAATTCTCCTTTGGTGCCACAAAAGGCTTTCACAGCTACTGGAAGCTTCAGGCATGGCTGGGAAAACTGCTTTTCATTGCTACGGACACAATATTAGAGCAGAATTTCTTGGGATTTATTTTCTTTTTAAAATTCTTTCACTAAATTGGAATACCTACACAAGTTTTTGTTGTTGTTGTTTTTATTTTTTATTTTTTTGTCATTTGCTTCTACCTCATCAAGTACAAGTACAGAATGAAAAGAACGAAATGATGATATTCCAATATTGTACTTGTCAGAATTTTGGATTAAGGAATCTTCATTTTGCAGGTTCTGTGAATGAATGCTTAATTAACAGGTGGTCAGTCTGTTCAAAAGGCAGCACCGTAGTCAAGGCCAAGAGCATATTGATCTGTGGATCTTAGCGAATCACACTGAGAGTAAAAGAAATGACAGAAAACACTGCTTCATTCTTGTTACTGAAGGCACAAGGGTTTCTTTTAATGGGATCATATTATTATAAATTTATTTCATTAAAAAGTTCCCCGATATCTATTTGCTTTTCAACTGAACAGACTATCATTTGCTTCCCTTTCTCTCCAGTGTGCAGTAACCACCAAGAACACTTTGGCAGGTTCTTACCTTGAAGAAAGTCATTGTTGATCCATCTCTGACAGCACCATATTCTATCTTGGTTTGCTTTGCCAGATCATCTGCTGAATCTATGGGGGATTCCATCCTCTCTACTGTCAAGAAGGCAGCAAGATTGGCAGTGTAGGATGAAATGATGATTAGCGTGAAAAACCACCATATTCCACCAACTATTCTGGTCGAGAGAGCTTTAGGCATCAGCTCTGATCCTGTGATGGTATCATCAGAGTAAAGGTATTAAGCAGAGTCAGGAGAAGAGGGAAGACTTATAATTGGACACTACCATATGGAGACAAGTCTGTCAAGGACTTACTATGTTTTTTATAGATGAAATAAATATATTCTCTGTAAATGGAGCAAAATCTAAATGATCCTTTCTTTCAATCATTACTTCTTATTAAAAGATAATTTGTCAGTGGTTGATGATATTAAAACAGCTTTAATCCTGTGGTATGCTATGCCTACAGTTTAGTACTTTAATTGCTTAAAATTGAAACACTTATCCTAAGACTTCTGACTTTTTATTACTGTCTGAAGTGCATCTTATAGTGTGAAATAAGACCTTCTAGGTATTTGTGTTATTATGAAAAGTTTAAATTACTTATTTTTATTTAAGATTAAAGACTATGAGAAACTTTTCAAAGATTAACATTATGCCATTTATCAAAAGTACTTTAATAAAACACTGGAATTTTGAAAATAAAATTAAATAAGATGCAGCCATACTTGACAGTGAATCAATCTTTTTCGTTTTATGTCCTTTTAGAGCAACAATTCTTTTTTCTGATATAGAATCTTATTTGGCTCACAAGATATTCTCTGAAAAGCATACTTTTTGTCTTTTAATGAAGTACTGTTTCTGAATGACACTCAAAAACTGGTTGCTTCTCAGGTGGAGAGAAGCCCTTCATGATAAGAATATACACTTTGGAGGACATTCAGATGGTTCAGGGTTATGTTTAAAAGATGACATAGAGGCACTTAATATGCTCACCAAGAAAATTTTCCTCTCTCAAAGAAAGGGCCTATGGGCTAAATTTGCATCTGGAAAAAATGTCTAGTTCAGTTTTAGTCTAATGGGGCTGTGGATATTTATAAATTCAGTAGCAGAATCAGAAGGGACCAAACACACAATTGCTTTTGCTCTCATCATAAATGGATTTTGGCTAGTCCATTTGCCTGAAATTCACCCTGAGCTGTGCACTTAACATTTCCTCAATGAACCTGAAGGCATGACAAATTTATATGACCAAAGAGTGAAGGAAGAACAATCTAAATTTAAAATCCCAAAAAACACAGCAAGTTAAACATCTGATTTATAGGATCCTTTCTGAAAAATGATTGGGTGTTTTGAAATTCTGTAGTTACCGATGGTTTAAAATGGAAAGAAAAATTAGCGTCTGACAATCTATAAATAAATGAGTTTATGTTGAGGTTTAATCTGTGTAGAGATGCACAGATTGCTCATGAAATCCAAGCCAGCTGAAGGCTGATGACAAGCAGATGAGGGCCAGGAGTTTCTGGCCTTTGACTAAACAGAAATGTTCTCCTAAAGCTATTAGGTAGCTTTGTGCTTTACTCCCTTTTAATGAGGCAAATAGTTTGACTACGATTTGTATTTCTTTCTTTTGTTTGTTTGAACTTGAGCATGTAATAATACAAAAATTTATAATAGTTTCCAGTAAATTGCCTCCAAGGATTTAGTGGAATAATTTGTTGCTGTTGTTTTAATCTTGTGACTTAATGGGATTTATATGCCAATGGGTGTGTGTATTTAAAGCCCAAGGTTGTTTCATATCTTTGTGCTTAATTGATCTAGCAGCCCTGTGGCAACATGATATTATGTTAGAACTTTAGTTGGTTATCATTAAAATGGCACTTATTTAATAAAATAGCCATGGGAAATAAAGAGCAGATTTAATAGAAATATTTTTCTTAGTTTATAGGTACAGTTTTTCTGCTGTAAATTTATCCTTATGTAACTTGGCTGCATTTATGAAAAGATAAACTTTTGAATTCATGTATTTGTACAATTACGTGTCAGCATGGCAGGAAACTGGGCAGACACACAAATAACCAACTGTTGACATTTTGTCATGTAAACCCATGTCTTTCTCACTTTATGGTAAATATTTAAGAATTTGGATGAAACTCTTTTGGAAATTAGAAAACCATTAAATAAACCTACTGAAATTGTATTTAAAACTCTCAATAGACGACATCAATTCAATTGCTCCATGTCCCTTTGTGTTTTCTTAAATTTTCACATGATTTTGTGAATGTTAATGGTTCTCAGCATAAACTGATGCATTTAGAAATGGCATCCTTCAAGAAGAGATGGTTTGTGTAATTTCAGGACTTGAGAGGAGGAGTTATGAAAGCAATAAAAGTACAGTAAAGCACCATAGAAAATATCTGGGATGTGAGACAATACTTGCTGAAGTCTCTTTAGTGCCTTTTATGGCAGACATGACAGCCAATCCCGATCCAGACTTTGCTCACGCTCTGTAGAAAAGAGAAAGTCTGATCATCACATCCAAAGAGAAATCCAACAAAATGGTTTCCAATTGAGTACAGTGAAGAGCTTCTGCAAACGAGAGACAACGCAACAGAGCACAGGTACCTGGGTCCACCCCGTGTGCCAAGGACAGACGTCCCAACAGTCGCGAGCACCACAAGTCTGAGCGTGGAAACATTTGTTGCACCTGACAAATGTTTACACACTTCTTGAAAGACAAGCAGAGTCTGGTTGGGGCTGACTGTCATGTACCCAAGGTAGTGGTAACTAACAGACACTGCATCCCACAGTTTGCTGTGGATGATGGTAAACTCCAAGCAGGTAGTTATGAGAGAGAAATTCTGGGGGTGGGTGTATGCAGATCTGCTGCCTGTGCTAGGAAACTCGAATGTATTGTTTTCTATTCTGCTGGCTCGATGAGGCAGTTTTTAGGGAATGGAAGGTGGTCTCCACTCTGAAAGTGTTTACTGGCATGATGAATACTCTGAAAAGTAAGTGCTCTGGTAAAGCAAGATATGGCTTCTGATGGGGGATTCTTACAGGATTTATAGTTCTCTATGCTATGGGCTAAATTTATACCAGTGATTTCTAGTAGATTAGGTGGTGTCTATACCTATTTAGCAGTGCCTGCATAAACTATGCTTAATTGCCCAGTTTCTTCAATTGTTTGGTATTTTTATACTACAGAGCTTAAGCACTCTTTCTCCTCTCTCTGTCTCTGTCTCTTTCTCTCCCCCTTTCTGCCTCTTTCTTTTTTCCTCCCTCCCTCTCTTGCTCATTTGAAGACCCCAGAATGTAAACATTTTAAGTGGCATGATAATAACATCCTAATGAAAAACCCTAGGTTCACTTCCAAATAACAAACATGTTTAATGTATACCCCAGTTGGATTTTTCCTTTGCCAATTTGTTTTGCAGCTTATTGTCAAGTGAGCAGATATTCCAAACACAACAGCATCTGTGATTTAGGATTTTCTTAAATTAAAGCATTAAATCTTGGATGTATTTTCTAGACCATATGCCTAGAAGCAAAGCTGAAGAAAATCCACAAAAGAGAGGGATTTCTTCCAAAGGTTGAAATAACTCTCTTCCCCTTGCAAAAATAGCAAAATCCCTTAAATCACAGAACATATATGCAATATATTACATTTTTCTGACTGGAATTTTATTTCCTCAGCACCTATAGTAGTATACTGTTGCTATGGACACCAATTGAGGGAGACTGTGAAAAGTTACTGAGAGGCTAAGATGAATCTCAGTAGGGTTGGTCAGGGTGGCAGTTAAGTGAAAGTTCTAGAGGCTGTCAACAATTGGAGGAATCTAAGTGAATTTAATCTTCAAAAGATTTAAATTCCATTCTTCTTACATGTCTGACTTCTAGAGTAATGACTGAAAAGGAAAAGATTGACATGTCCATCTGTGAAAACTTGTAAACAATTTCTAAGGCACTTTATCCTTTGCTACCCAAAGGAAAATGGTATTCATTGCTTGAAAGAAGTGTTATTTTAGATATGTAATGAGGTAGTTCCATTTACATCATGTGTCTGTCTTTGTCTTCAGAAGTGGTTTGAAAGTCAGTTGCTATTATTAAAAATCCCTAAGGTGGTGTTTCTAGCTACCCTCTAGCTTCATGGTGGAGTTTACCAGCACAAAAGCCTGTCAGCAGACTGTGGGACACATGTGACAAAGATGGGCAACCGGTGTACCTTGCTGCATGAGAGCTCCAACTCCAAACCAGAAACTATTTAGTAAAGTAAAATTGTTTTCCACCACATCTGAGTCAGGGTTGCACGGGTGGGGGTTATACCATTCATAAGGTGTAAACCTGTGGTAGTTAACAGAAACAGTCTGTAAATATCAGATAAAGACACTATATGGGACCCCAGAAAACCCTGCCGAGCAATGAAGAAAACCCAACAATTGATGATGTGAGCATCAACCCTAAGAGCAAAGGCCATATTCATAAACTTGCAGATTTGGTGGGCAAAAGAACCTTGAGTCAGTGTTCACCAGACTTATTTTGAGGGAAGGTAAAATCTGTGCATTGACTGGAATTACACTCCTCAAATCTATGTCTACTGAATTTTTCCAAGTTTTCATTCATTTCCACCTTAGTGAACAGCTGGATGAACTGTAAGAAAGCGTCTGTCGTATGAACGTTTACTCAACCAAGGAGCGATAAGAGTGTCTCAAACTTACTGCGTCACAACTGAAATGTCAGCTGCCTGTGTTGCTAGATCCTGTAGAAGATGCAAATAAGGGTGACTTGCTTTCAAGGGATTTTTATGGACAGGTGCGTAGGAGCGCGAGTGGAATAGTGATTTCATAGTTCAATGAAGGGGCTGTGTGGCTGATAAAAACTTTCATGAGCAATAGCAAGGACAAGAGCTGGGTTTGGGATATATTAGATAGTTTTAGGATAGTGTAGTGTTTGGAAACAATAATCACAACACTTCACTGAAGAGACAAAACTTTAATTTGGAGGTATCATGGCCCAAGCCTGGGGGTAGATTAGTATTAGATTCATAGCATACCTTACTGAAGAATTTTGGGTTCATAATTTCCTCTTGATTTGTTTTTGATTTAGTTATTTCACAAACTATAACCTGCAGTCACTTAATTTCCAACTCTACTTAGATAAAAAAAATGATGCCTGTAACATATCATAGCTTTGCCTGCAAGGTGGTAGGCCACAGGCAGTAAAAGTCTGTGGAAAAACAACTAGTAGACTATGAAGTCAATTTGAACAATTCATTGTATTTTTTTGGCCTTGGTTTCTTTATCTGCAAAGAAGATGGGCATTTAAAACAAGAATCTGGGAACTGAACACATTTTTTTGTTCTTTCTCTACTTTCTGAGCATGTGCCTCATCTGTGTAGGCCATAGGCATTCTTCACTCTGAGGTTATTTTTCAGGATACCTTGGCAAGAGGTGCTTATTTGTCCAAAGAGATATTATCAGATACACAGCAAAGCGATGTGGAAATGATTTAAAATGCAATAATTCTTAGCATGGGAAGCTTTGCTATTTGCCACTGAGTCCTTTTAATGCAAACCGGAGTGTTAGAGTAATGTTAATATATCATAAAGCTGATGAGAACATACGGAAAACTCTCCAGCCATAAGGTTTCAGCAGTAAACAATAGCAGGTTGCTGACACATCAGGGAGAGCTGGGCTGAAGGTGAATATATTATCTACAGCAAAAAAGGAGGGCTTCCTGTGAATCATGCACAAGGAACTGGGCAGATAGTTCCTCCTAATAAAAAACTGTTCTCTAAACCTCCTCTGGAAAGTGTGCAGTAGCTCCTTGTCAAGTGTTCGGGGGATTGGGATAACGGCCTGGTGTTTGCCCTACCTTAAAGGTGTCCAACTCTTTTTTGGATCCTCTCCACAGCTGTAAGTGGAGGTTTCTGTGAAGCTTATGAATATAGCTCTAATTGACAATGCCATGCCAATGCATTTTAATTACTGTTTCAACAATATAATTAAGTTTTGAATTTATACTCTTACAACAATAACAGTTTGCTGAGCTGAAAGAATACCAATATTAATGAACCTACTAATTGAAAGAGCATGCAGAGTAAAATGCCGTTACTTAAACAATATCATTGTTGTTTGCACAATAATTTACAAACATTAATTGCAATAAATTAGGAGGCTTATACGTCTAAGAGAAGGGTTTTTTAAAAATACAATATAAACCTGTCAACTGCCGTCCCTTGATATTTTACGTATCCTCCTGATACTCTCTGATCCGTGAACTCACCTCTTTGGAAAGCTGCTTTTAATTTGGTCTTTTCAGTATGTCACACTTTGCACTTGCAAATGAGCAATTAATTGAATTTTCTGTGGCCAAAAAGAAAACTATCTAAACAGCAGTGTGATTGTACCTGCTTGTTATCTCTGGATTCTGATTCTGAGAGACTTTGGGAGCATGTGCACTGAGGAATATTAATGAAAGACATGACACTGTGGAGTGACACACTGGTTTCTTACAGTGCAGGAGACCTACTGTTACCTGGATAGAGACATTTAAGTTTGAAACTCCTAATGATTGCTTAGATATAGCCAGTGTGACAGCGTGTCGGCATCGGGAGGTCTGGGGGAAAGGTTAATACACGACCCACACTGGTGACAACCTGAAAGCGCTCACCCCACGTGGCTCTCAGTGCTGACTTTCAGTAAAATGACCAAGAAAAGGACAAATGTACTCAGAATCTGTCTCAAAATTTGCATGTAGCAGAGTGGCCTGATGTTGAAATGGGAAAATTCACTTTGAGTTTATTCTTCAAGTGCAAAGTTTACATTTGAATGGAAGACATAAAAGAATTCTCACACTGAAATTCTCTAATTAAGCAACTTTCTTATGGCTGAGTGGGCATTGGACTGCACTCAAGAGAGGGAGATCCATTTGTTCTCAGAGGGGAAAGTTCCATTTGAACCTGTAACATCGCCTTCGGGTTTGTATTATAACCTTGGAATATACTTTCAAGAATTTTCTTTTCTTTTTTTTTTTTTTTTTTGCCATACATGACCTTTTAAAAAGTTTATTTTTTGAGAAGAAAGTAAAAAAAAATCATAAAATGTAATTAACATTGTTTCTAGGTATTTGGTCTTTTTAAGTTGTATATTCATCGTGGATGTAATTCCTTGGGGTTAAATATTTTTCAAAAAGTAAAAAAAAAATAAACTATAAAACAGGAATACAGATACAAATATTTGTCATAAATCATAGTAACTAATTTTTGTGGTACTGGAAATTAATCCCAGAGCCCTCACTAAGCCATAATCCTCAGACTCCCTTTATTATTTTGAGGCAGGGTCTCATTGAGTTGCCCAGACTGGACTCAAATGTTTTCCTTCACTTGTTCCAATCATGTCCGCAGCTTTATAAATTCAATTTAGTTCAGCAAATGATTTTTAAGCATCTATCTTGTGAGGGCATTAGTTTAAATGCAGTTATGGGCTTTATTTTTCCCCTTTAAAAGAGCATAAAAGGATATACTTCACAACAAAAATTCAAAAGCTTTTGTAGAGCTAAAGATGATTATGAGATTAACTGTTTTTCATTTTTACTTGGCTGACTTTGAATGCAAACCATTAAGATTGTAGCCAAAATGATTTTACACCCTAGCTTAAGGGTGCAGAGTGGCTGAGTTCGTAGTATCAAGCTGTGATAATGGGAAGTAAAGGTGAATTGGTACCCTTATTCAGCTAGGATTTTGTTTTGGGGAATTTTCTCTAAAGTATATTCTGTGGTTTTTCTCAAGTAGGAGCAGGGATAGACTCAAAGACATAGAAAGCATGAAGTGAGTTCAGTCTCCCTAACAGCGTACCTATGCACTGCAGGGAATTATTTTCTACATTTTTGTACAGTACTTTCTATATTTCACCACCATGGTGTTTGCAATTTTGCTTTCATACATAGCACCTTTGCCTCTCTAAATTCCAGACCCAGAGAAAAGCAGTGCAAGAGGGAGACAAGGAGAATGAGCTAAATAAGGAAGGGCTGCTTTATAAATGATACTGTGAGCAAGTAGGGATAGTGAATGGATGGCCTTGTGGGGTAGGGGTTTCTGCTACCATAAAAGAAAGAGAATGTGTGAGATCATAACTAGAGAGGTCTTTATCACCAGGAGGTTATAAAGGAACTGACAAAATAAATAGGGGGAAACTACTGAACATTACTCTTTTGTAGTAGTTTCTAATAACAAAAATAAGACAGTTTAAGACCGAGAGAGGGTCAAGTGTTAAAGAATACAGTCAGCCTGTGAGTTTGTGAGGACTTCTGGATGTTGCCAACATGTCTCTTTTCTCCATTAGCTTTGGTCAACTTTGTTATAATATATAATGTATTCACTCATCAACATTGTTCTACCCAGCATCACTGCCTAGATGGAGCCTGGGCTAGGGATAGGAAAACATATATTTCTGTTGCCCTATGCTTTTTAGATTGCTCAACTAGGCCTAATCTCACTCCACAGGGGTGGATTTCAGGACAGAGGAATGCAACAAGTCAACACAAGACTGCTTATTTATCTTAGTTGAGATCTTCCCCTAAGAGTGATCATTTATTCAGTGGCCAGTGGAGACCACATAAACTTCATATAGGAACCACATCTCCAAAGGTAAACGACTTCTTACAGTTTGATTTCCAAAGCAAGTTTTTCTTTGTTTTGAGCATGGTTTCTCAACCTTGAGGGTATTGATATTTTGGAATTGCTAATCCTTTTTTTGTTGCGTGTGTTGGGGGAAGCACTGTTATACACTGCAGGATGCTTACCGGCATCCCTGGATTCTGTTCACTTGATATGGATTTTCACTCAAGTTATGATAACTAAAAAATATTTTCAGATGTTGCCAAATGTCCCTTGAGAGGTACAGTGTGTCTCAGCTGAGAACCGCTGATTTAGAGTATTAAATATTAAAGGATGATATTACCATATGTATTGTCAATATTACATTTTCTGAGGGAAGGTGTATAGAAAGAGAGCTTTGATCACTATTTAAATGTATATGATCTGGGATTTTGCAATGGTACATTTTACAAGGTGTAGAGAACTTCAAAAGTTTGACTTCACGTTGAATTCTGAATAGCCACGTGTGAGAGCACCTGTCTGTTCTGTGTGAGTAAGTCTGCCTATGGACCTTCTAGGCTTTTCCAGTCTGGGCTATTTTCCTAAGCTTTCTTTATAATTATGCCAGGGAAAGAGTTACCAGGCATTAATCAAAACTGGTCAGTGGACAATGATAAACAGCATGAAGAATTGCTTCTCTTAGAAATTCCTGGAGGGAAAACAAAAATTGATTAGGGAAAAAGTTCATTGAACTTTGTTGAAAGGTGAAAAAGATTGAAATCAAGTAGTTGACATAAAAAAACCAGTTTTTTGAAATGTGGTTTATCTAAAGATAACAAATGTTTCTGTCAACAGAAAGATAAAATAGATATTTTAAATTCAGGTATTAAAAATGATAAAGGTATGTTATATGTATGTACAAATGCTCCCAGTGAATATCACTATGTGTATTGCAAAAATATAACAATAAAAGATAAAGAAAAACAAAAATTAATTCAGCATCATTGTATTTAGAAAATATTATCTACTTTAAGGTATAAAAACACTTTAAGGATCTGAATCAAGCAAAGTGGTTAAATATAGTGTTAGATTTCAAAAAATAAAACATACCCCATCAACTTAATGGAAGCATAAAGATTTCATGCTACCATACTCGTATTTCAGCATTCTCTTGTTATTTCCTTAAATTTTTTAAAATAAATTTTGCTGAATTTCCAAAATATTTTTCTTTATTCCACAGATATCACAACATTTTTATTCTGATGTTTCTTAATAATTCAGTAATAATTTCTAGCTAACTTTTTGCTGTTTTGTTCATCCAAGTATTTCAAAAGTCAAATATCTCAACATAATTTTCTTGTTCTTATTGAAACATTTTAGAAATATTGGTGATCAATGCTTTTATTGTACTATAATTCAGGGGGAATGGATAAATAACCACTTTATGTTGTTAAGATACTGATAAAATAATATAAAACATTATTTTCTTACCCTCGTCTAAGAAGTATCTACATGAATAATTAGAAGACATTTACTGAGTGGCTTTTACATAGAAACCTAGAGAAAATAAAACACTAAGCAAAACTAACAGGGTGCATTAGTTTTATTTTTTGTCTATCTCTAAAGCATACAGGTAAGTCTGAAGCTGACCTAGACCCATTGTAGTAAATTCAGTCCTTTTTGAACTTACCTTGCAATGACAAAGAGAACACAACTGACTCCCAAGCAGGCTAAGAGTACATACATCCAAATGTCTGGAGACAGAGGGTTGAGGAAGGAGAAGACACCTGGGTTGGTCCCATTGGGCTTCCGGTAGAGAATGCTGATGCCTAAGGTCATAAAGGGCTTGGAGAAGTCAATGACTTTCTCCCGCACATAAGTGATGGTCAGAGGAGCCACTGCCAGGTCAGCCCTCTGTAAAAGCAAAGTTGTCAGCTTCATTATCTCTCTTCTCTAGACTCTCACGTATCGAGACTCTTTCTGGGTACACCTAGTCCCTATTTTCCACTCCAATTACTTTTCATGCAAGAAGCTGCTAGGATGATTTGCTTTAATATACAAAACAGGTAAATTTCCACAGGTATGATTATGAAATAGCACTCACCAGCAAAGAAAAACAAGAAGGTACAAGTTCACGCACACAATCACCCAGAAATAAAATGGAGGAAAATGTAGAACGATGTCTTATAAAACACATAGGAGAAATGGAAGAAATGAACAACTTAGTCATAATACTGGTTGATGAGATGACATTTTATTCTGAGTCTAAAATCTTAGAATTTTTAAAATCTAATTTAAGAATCATTCATGCCTATACTTTGATATGAATAGAATGATTCCTAAATTTTTAAATGGATTCATAAATTTTTATTCTCAACATTTATCCTTACTTTCCCTTCCAGGTAAACAAACTTAAAAAAGAAAACATTTCTTTTGACACTGATTCAACCACTTTTTCTTTTATTTCCTCTCATTGTACATTTTTTTTCCAGACATAGAAAATGTATTCTTGCTTACGTGATCTATGAGTTCTTTAACCATCCCATTCCACTCTCCTTTGTCATTCTGGGCTCCATATTTGCCATCAGGGACTAGTTTAACATCATAAAGGAAACCTAGAATGTTTGACAATTCTTTCAACAGATCCAGGCAATATCCTTCAAATCTGTCATTTCCGTAGAGGGGTTTATCTGATTTCCTGTACATCACGTAGGGCTCTTCCTAAATGAAACAAACCAAACACGAAAACTCCATTAATGTGAAAGGAAGGATTGTCTCCACAGCAGCCTGAAGATAGGACTTTTTTTGAAGATGGTTCTTAAGAGCTGAGAATACTGAACTCAGTCACACACCTCCCTGCCCTTGCTAATCTTGTCCTCCCTATGTCCTCTACAAACACAGAATATTTCGCATATATTTTCTTTCCCTCCTGCTTCTTTGGATGGGAGACTTTTCTTGTACTGCTAAGAAGGGTGCTATGAGTGAGTGGTGTGATAGAAACACAGTCATGGTTAAATTTCTGATCTGAGGAAAATGGAAAGGCTCCAAGGGCAATGGAAGTCCAGATGCCTGGCCCTAGCTGTGCCCACACCTGGGCTCCTTTCAACGACTCCTCTCTCTTTTGCCCTAACAGCCACATCTACTTACAAGGGAAAGTCCCCAAATATATCTGACTTTTCAAACTTCCTGTTTTAAATTTCCTCACTTCATGTATTTTTTCTCAATATTACTATCCTCTAGTTTCTATGTTTTCGCTGGCCATATGGGTCACTCCCATCTCAAATCTGATAATTTTTTGCTTGAAAGTTTATATAATAAATTCCTTGTCCTATGAATAATGAACATTTCTTTTGAACCACATTATCTATAAACTTATTATTTCTTACTTGATTCAATGAAAGTTCATTTTTGCTACACAAACTTATAATCATTACTCTGCTGTTAATGTATCCTATATGTTTAGGTTGATCATTAAGTAAACTGATAGTTCAATTGTACAAATACAATAGAAAACTATATTATTGTAAGTTGATGGCTGAGAAAGTAGTGACTAGAAGAACAAAGAAGTTTTTACTTGGGTGCCAATTCTCACAGCTATTTCAAAAATAAGTAGCTTTAATATTATAGACTGAGTAAAACGAGGCAGGCTTTAGTACAAGGGAAGCGTTCAGAGGGGAGAACTCTACCCAACTCGCTCAGGAAAGGAGAAGGATGAGAATAAACAATTGTAGGTGCACAGTGATCAGACTGATGTAGGATCAGGGTTTCAAGAGGAAGCAGGAGTTTTGAAGGACAGTTCATGAAGGCGCTGTTACAGACAAAGGGAGCCAAGGGAAATGGGGTGAGATTAGAGACAGGGTATGGACATTCAGAGATTCATTGAATCAGGAAGCCAGAAAATTCCAGAACTGAGGCAGGGACAAGCAGAAAAGTGCTCCTAGAGCACAATGCATTTGAACCCTTGATGTAGGTTGGTGGACAGGGTAGGAGCTGTGGTTGTGAAAGGACAGAGGTTCTAGCAAAAACATTGGTTGACAGTATGGAGAAGTCAGGGGAAGAAATTCTCTTGCCTGTCTCCATTTCCCTGGTCTGTTGCTAGAGTCCTGTTGGTTGGACCAAAAGACCAGCATTCAGAAAGCAGAAAAGATCACCTGATGGGGTTCTCAGTGAGGGAGAGCAGGGCTGAGTGTGCATCAAAGCGAGGGATCTTCAGATAAAGGTTGGAAGAAAGAATATACAACAGTACGTGGGTAGTGACCCAGTTAAAAGTAGACATACACAGACAGAACTACCAGCATAAAAAAGACAGTTGAGAAATCCTTTCAGCCCTAGAACAGGAGTCTACATTGGATGCTCTGAATTCTAGAAGACAACTTACCAGAATGGTGGTGACAATGAGTGTTCGGTTGGCCAGTGAATCGGTGATATTGTTGGTCTTGTCTTTGTTGCCATCCGTCATGTTAAGCCCACTGTTGGAGTTCCAAATCCCAATCTACACAGAGCACATACATTAGAGGCTGATGACTGTCAGTGACTGCAGTTACACTAAAGAGAGGTGCCTCCTACACCAGGAAAGGGCAGGAGAGCTTGGAGTCTTGGTTACTAGGACATCACATCTCTAAATGTGGGAAAATGAAACAATGGAAGGATGAGCATACAGACCACATAGGAGAAATTCAAGGTAGGGTTTTTTAGTTATAATTTTAGTTATAATTTACTACACTCGTTTTTCTTTCAATTAAAAAATTAAGAATTTTAAAATGGCTATCAGAGTTTTATTCCAGTATGTATTTGTGAAGCATCTACTTTTGTGCCAGGTTGCTCTATGCATTGGAGGATGTGAGAGTATAGTAATAAACAAAAATTGCTGCCATTGTGGAGCTGGTATCCTAGTGATACAAACATTATTCTACCAAACCAGTAACACCAGTTCCTTTAAACTTTTTTTTTTTCTGTTGGTACTGGAGATTGAACTCATGACCTTGTGATTACCAGGCAGGTGCTTACGCCACTGAGTTAAATCCCCGGCCCATCCTTTAAACTTTTTTTTTACTATTTTATCAGTACATGCCTTCAGTGCATAATGATCATATGCATCATGGGAGTTGGTACTTGTACATAGTACATCTTAGTTCTTTTTATTTCCCATTTCCCTCCCCTTCATCTCCTCTCCAGAAGTTATGAAGTTTGGGATGGAGGAAGCAGGATAGATGGTGGAGAGACTGGGCACTGAGAAGGGATAAGAATAGATGGAAGAAAAATGTGGATTAGAAGTTGACCAAATTTCGAATCTATCTTCACTGAGGAGGCAATGCTGCAAAATTTGTACCTTTCGTGTGACCCATAAGGATTTTGTTCATGCTTCCGTCATATTACCTAGAACTTTCTGTTATTATTTGTCCACCTGTCTTACATGTCTACATGAGTGTAGACTCCTGAAATGAGGATACTCATATTTATTGCTCACTGATTTTTCTACTACAAAACTAATCATGGTGATTAGCATTCAGTGAAGCCTATTACTCTTTTAAGAAATAATAACTTTCTGTTTTCTCCAATGACTGAGTTATTCCTGGGTTATTAAACTCCATGGAAAGGTTAGTTAAGGATCCCTAAACTGAGCTCTCAAAATCTGAAATGCTCCAAAATACAGAACTTTTTGAGTACAGATATGATGATACCACAAGTGGAAATGCCACACCTGGTCTCATAGGACAGGTTGAATCAAAGCACAAGTGTATTAGATATTGTGCAAGATCACCTGTAGGCAATGTGCTACATTATGCTTAGATCTAGGCTCCCCAAAAGCTCACAGCTTCAGAGTAGGGGTTTTGAAAGGTGATTGGGTCATGTAGACACTATACTCATCAGAGGGTTAATCCACTGAGGGGTTCATAGTTGAATGTGCTATGGTTGGAAGAAGCATGTCACTAGAGGCATGACACAAAAGACTCTCTTCCTGGCTCCTTCATTCTCTCTCTGCTTCCTGGCCTTCATGATATAAGCAGCTTTCCTTTGTCAGGTGCTTTCCACCATGCTCTTCCTGTCTTGGAGCCACCAACTATGGACTAAATCCTCTCAAAACAGTAAGCCAGAGAACAAACCTTTCCTTCTTTAAGTTGTTATTGTTGATTCTTTTGTCCCAGCAGTGAAGAAAATAAATAAGACATAAGATGTGTGTGAAACATACACAAAGTTTGTGTTTAAATTTAGGGTTCATTATAGAGTATCTCATGTATATGCAAATGTTTCAAATCCCTTCCCCCCTGCAAAAAAAATCCATAATCCTAAACGCTTCTTGTGCTGAGCACTTCAGATGAGGGATAGTCAAGCTATGTATGGGTCAGTGTAACTCTAGGGAGCAGCCTGGGACAAAAACTTTAGGAAATTGAGTCATTCTTCTGAGTCCTGTAGGCTTTTACAGGCAATCTTGTGAAATGGAAGGCAAGTATACTTGAGAACCAGGCAAAAGCAATCAGGCAGTTGATTCATGACCTTGGACATGAGACTAAACTTTCTGAGCTTTTCTTCTCTAACTATAACATTCTTTGTAAGCAGATTGAGAAATCCAGATGAGGTGATGTAGGTGAAACTGTTGGGGTATGTTAAGATCCCCGCAAATGTTAATAGTAAAGGACAGCTAAAGGATTATTTGAGTAATTTCTTTAGTCTTGCCTGACTGTAAAGATTTGTAATTGTTAGCATTTTTTTTTCAATTTAGACTTTGTAAGGTAAAGGGGCTATGAAAGGCATTGCCACATGGGGGACACTGATACTCGGAAAATTCTTTGTATAGGCTGGATCTATGTGCGATCCTCAAATGTACTCTCCCAGTGGAAAGACATTTGGCTAACCAGATAAAGAAGGAGCTTTGCAGACAGACTTTTGTGACAAATCAGCTTTGTGAACTTGGACAAATTAATTAGCCTGACTATGCCTCAAACTTCTCACCAATAAAAAGGAGAAAATAGGGCTTTTCTGATGCTTAAGCAAAATATTGCATGTGAGAATGTTTCACCCCTTTAATATTTGCTTTACTGCCTAAACTTAGAGTTGGAAATTTATTTGGTATAAGCATCCTTTTTAGGGATATAAATGCTTAGAAGTTTCAGCGATTTTCACAATTAGCATAAACTATTTCGACTTCATTTTTCTATTTTTAATTAGGATTAGTTGATTGGAGAAATAGATGCAGATTGAAGTAAATGGTAGTTTAGGAGTATTTATTTATTTATTCACTGTATTTCAAACTATTGTGATAGTGTCTAAGAAGGTAGAAGAGGCGGGGAATTGCAAGGTAGGTCAGTACCCTTGATAACCATTGAGCACATCCAGAGTGTCACATAATGTCTGTCCTTTAAAATGTGCATAATCTATCATCCAATTGCAGAATCTTCAGTTTCATTGGCTAGTTTTAAACCCAAGGAACAGGACAATATAATTTGCTCTCTCTTCTTTACCTTCACTGCTTTTGCCACTTTTTTGTGGCAGGGGGTTCTTGCTTCTAGGAAAGATAACTCAGGCAAAATATATTTGTCTGTTAACGTTTCTTTTTATCCCAAAGCTAAGCTTTAGATTGTGAATGATCAGCTTGCATCTCCATGAAGACTGTGTGTACACGGGACTCTGGGTATATTTCTAATTAAAACTTGACTTAGGCCCTGAGGAGAACGTAACTTAGTTTTTAATTAAGTAAGTATTGAAAACTGAAGAACGTAACTGTTTTCAGCCACTTTGCTCGAGTAATAGAATGTGTTCGCTTTAACTCTTTTTCATTAATGTCATGAGTGCATGCATTGAAAGGAACTATTTTGGAGGTAGTTCTCATATTTGAAAATGGCAGTGTTGAGTTGATCTTGCAATATCATTCCCTTCTAAAATAAAGCTTGAAATTGTAGACAAATATATGCCACAGCATGACATCTGGCTTCTATTTCTTTTACTCTCCCCAGTGAAAGCACAGAAGTTAAGATGACACTGATGCTGCCTTTTCAGTCAACTAAGTCCCAGAGCCCCAATGGTGCAAACTTTCCTCCATAAAATGAGAAAAAAGAAACAACCTTCCCCCTACTATCTATGTAATAGAAGTACCTTTAAATGTAAATGGAAAGAATGTCACAATATAGTATAGGTCAGGCTATGAACAGTACACATATGCAATTTGAATGACCTCAGCTTTCTGCTTTTCAACATTTTAATCAGAAAAAGCAAGGAATGTGTGTGTGTGTGTGTGTGTGTGTGTGTGTGTGTGTTTCAAATTTAAGTAGTCCACTGGTTTTCCCTATTAACTGAAATAAATGAACAGGTTGTCAACAAATGAACATCTCTCTTTCTCTCTTCTTTCTGAAGCAGCAAGACCTCTGATAAATGTGTGCTGTGGAGATCAGCAGAGTTAACCAGATGCTCAGACACTGGCATTTGGGTTTGGTTCGAGGAGCTAGGAATTTGAGCCCCTGGGAAGCAGAATCTTGATTTTCAAATTGAATAAAGAAAACAGACAGCAGAAATTTGCCAGTGAGAAGTAGTGGAGGTGGGTCAATTGTTTGTGGGAAAACCTCAAATGCTAACTTGTCTGGCCCACCTCCTTTCACTCTGCATCAGCTGGCAGGAGAGAGCAGCCATTTGTTAACCCACACTACTGAGTGTGGATTTGAAAATGAATGCCCAGAGGACATTTAGCGAACTTTTAAAAACATGATACAACAAAGGGCATTTAGAGTCAGGAGGATCAGTTTTCCAAATGTAAACAGGAATACACATCAACACAAAATCCAAAATTAGAGAGTGAAATAATCAAGTATCTAGGGGAAATAAAAATAAATGCGTATGCATTTTCTGTTTCATAAGGTTTCATAATGTATATTTATTTGCTCAGGGGTTTGTAAGGATTGCCATAGCCCTCTTTTGCAAAGAATTTCAAGTGAACTATTCTGTTTCTTTAAAATACAGAATGCAGTTAAGAAGAACTTTCAGAATTTAAATATTGGGGGTGGAGTCTTCTCTTTCAATATGGTGTATCCTTGGGACAGTGCAACATGTTTGTTAAGTCTAAATGAGTCCCTGTGTGTAATCAGTAAGCTTAACTATCACCTTGTTTGGCTTGGGAGTTTCCCAGGAATTAGTAAAGCACAATTCTGGGTATGTCCAGGTGGGTCATGGAGGCATGACCTTGGATAGTTTATCTGGTACCTGGCCCCCTTCCTTTCTGGTGCTATTCCCCTGCTTTGGTTCCTGGTGATTATGAACTAAGGAGCTTTGCCCCGATACATCCTTTGACCATGACCTTTTTGACTTGGAACCAGCTAACCATGGACTGATACACCTGAAATCATGAGCCGAACTAAGCTTCTCCTCCTTTAAGCATGTGTCCCAGTCAAGAGAAAGCTGACCAGCACACTGTGCCAGAACTCAAGTTACTGTGACTTTTGGTGAACAGTCATATCACACATGAGCACAGACACCTTACAATGTGGCCAGTGAAAGGATGTCAGGAAGGAAGCAGCATAAGAACATAAACAGGCAAGACTAGGAAGGGATGTCCTGGGATGTGTACAGCTTAAAGGCAAATGGAGACTATTTCCCCTTCCTTGTGTAAAACTGCAAGGCTTGAAGTCCCTTCTCTACATTATTTGTCTGAATTAATTCAACATTCCATAAATTCCGTGGAGTCTCAAGCTGGATGAATATACTAAACTGCTTTCTGGGTTCCAGTTAGGGTCATCTATTTACTAGCAGTGAGAAAATTAGCCCACCTTCGGTGTGCTTCAGTGCCATCGAAGAGTAAAACAAGATTATTAAACTCGTGTTTTTTACAATTTAAAAAAAGCTCATCTACTGAATCTACCAAGTCCTGCCAAGAGGGAGACAAGCCTTTTGGCTATAGGAAGAAGCTGTTTACACTTTCTGTGACTCACTTGATAAGATGAAAATGAACTTGACAAACTGTTGAAGCTGAACAACCTAAAGCAATTTAAGGCGTATCCATCCATCAGCAGCCTTTTTACCAGGGGGAGGAGAGAAAAGAGACAGAGAGGTAGAAGGAAAGGGAGGAGGGGAGAGAGAGGGAACAAAAGGAGAAGGAGGAGAAAAAATGAAAGACAGTGTAATGTTTGCCTATCTCTGAGACATTTTCCCAATCTAAACGTTTTTAATGTCTACCATTTGTTTGCATAAATCTACGCACATTCCTTGGCAGTGTGATGCTGCACAATAAACTACAAAATAGTGGGTGTTATAATTTACAAGATAATCTCGTTTTCCTTCCGAAGTTCCTAATGTTTTTGTCCTATGGAAACTGTAATTCTAAAATAAATTGCAATACAGTGTGATCTGAGAAAGATAGTTCAGAAAAGAGACAGTTCCTAAGAAAGGAGCATTTCTGAAAAAGGCTTGTATTTTGTGATGGTGACATTCAAGGTTTCCTAGCCTTCCATGGTCTTAGACTCTCTGATGGATCAAACCTACAGCTGTTTTCATGCCCCTTGGGGAAAATGTTTGAGAAGTATTTTGAGAAGGAATATAAATAGGCACAGGTCTGCTCCTGTTGCAGTCACCTGTTTTTAATTTTAACATAGTCTCTCAGGACTGGTCCTGCCTGGGAGAAATAAGAATCAGGGGGAAATATTTAATCTGTTATTATTTAATCCACCACTATCTAATCCATCACATATCTGTTTTGAATTGACAGATAAGGTGTAGAAAACATTTAATCACTTGTGCTCTCCTTTATAGAGAGTATCTACTCTAAGCTGCAATTGGAGATTAACTGGTCTGGAAAATTGGCAGCATGGAGTTTTTTTCATGAGTATTCCCCCCGCCCCCTGCCCAGGTGTCCTGGCAGGGTCATCAGAAGACAAACCTTCCACACTTTATGCAAGCGCTTAGACAGTTTACCAGCAGACTCGGTGTTCAGAGGGAAAAATAAAAATATCAGTCAATTAAGATAGACTCTGGAACCCGAAGAGTACACTCTGTGTGAATGCTAAGGGTTACATACTCCACCTGTTCTGAATTTTGCATCTTAATTCATTATAAAGCCAACCAATCGGTACAGTAAATAGATGGCTCAAGGCGTGAGTGGTATAGAAATGAGTTGGTGGTTAAGATTTAAAATTTTGCGTTTCCTTTCACACACCAAAAAAGTGACCTAAAGCACTTTTGAATATATATATAGCTGTGCAGCAGTATTGAAAGATCTTCGTCATTTCTTAAGAAGAGCTGCTGAAAGCGTTAGGAACTAAACTCAGTGGGTCAGTTCACGCACAGAGTGGAAGATCCTCCCCCACTTCTAAGCTAGATGAAGAAGCTTGCGTGATGACTTATTCTTTAATCACAGGTTTTCAGGCAGTAGAAACTTGAGAGCAAGTAAGAAATATTTTTTTTCTTTTTTTTCTGATAATTTTCCCTGTGGCCTCTGAGGGAGGCTAGCAGGAAAAGACTGGGCATGTCCTCTCTTTGCTCCTGAGAGAGATGTGCTGGCTTCCCCCAAGGCCTTAG
Organism: Cuniculus paca; assembly: GCA_004365215.1. NCBI lineage: Eukaryota > Metazoa > Chordata > Mammalia > Rodentia > Cuniculidae > Cuniculus > Cuniculus paca. The sequence continues at coordinate 75,315 of RJWT010000111.1, forward strand.
GACCCAATGAACGTTCTCAGGAATGGAGCCCAAGTCACCTGAAGAAAAGTTATTGCAAACAATGAAGAGATAAGAAACAAACAGAAAACACTTTCATCTAACTTGATTTTGCCTTTGATGGAAAAATACCAATGGAGTGTGCATAATATTGGCAGAGTACAAATAGCTGTGAAAAACATAACAACATCTCCCTCTATTTTATCTCCTATTTGGGTCAAAAAGAAGTTTCCTTAAGAGCTTTTCTTCCCCCTTCAGCACTGTACACTAAGAAGAAAGAAAAAAGGGAGAAAGGAGCATTCCTAGAGAAGCAGACATTTTCTTTAAAAATAAATTACAGGCTTTTGGGCGATAATAAGTATTCTTTTCTTTTGCTCCCTCCAGCCCAAATCCCACAGCCATTGTGGAGGCCAGGTTGGATGCCTTATTCTTTGTTAAAACACCAAAGGTTTGCTTCAGATTAAAGAAAAATCCAGGGGGTGGGGGCAGGGAGAAAGGAAGGAGGAAAAACAGCATGTTTGAATTGAGAAAACTGCGTGTATAATGTGTGCTCTCAAAGGTGCAAGAATTATTATTATTATTTAGAATTATTATTAGTATTCAGGATTATTTTCCTCAAATATTTCAACACCAGTGGTAACCTTCTACTGCACTCAGCCTAATTAATCTTTGTTTTAATTCATGATATTTGGTGGGAAAGGGTTGTTAGGATCTTAAGAAAAAAGAAAATTGTCCTAGTTAACAAAGGCCTTGAAACAAAAATGAAAGCCTTTGCTTCATTAAAAAAAAAAAAAAAAAAGAAAATCAACCCAACTACTCCAAAGTAAGGAAGCAGTTGATTGGTTCCGAAGTCACTTTTTATATTAGGAATGCTGTCTTGTTCAATACCTTAGAAAAACTTGTTATAGTTTTGTTGTTCAGAGGATTGTTTTGGTGACTTCGAAATCATTTGTTCCTTAAGACTCTAAAAGTAAGACATAAAATGATATGTGTTAATTTGTGCTATGAATACTGAAGTTGGTATAAAACCTACTGAGAAGCCAAATTTCTTTTTTCTTGTTTTTTTTTTTTTTTTGAGACTGGGTCTTGCCGTGCTGCCCAGGCTGGCCTGGAACTTGCAGTACTCCTGCTCGGTCTCCCGAGTAGGCGAAACTACCTTATTCTTTTATCATTTACATTTGTGTTACTCAAGATAGAAACGACAGTAAAATTTTAAACTTTGAAATTGAGAATTACAACTAAAATAATCCAAGAGTGAGAATCCAACATTAAAATTAGTTTAATATTTTTAGCTTGTGGCCTAAAATCAAGGATGGAGAGTTAATTTGCTGCAGGAATCCACTTTTATCCTACTTCATTCCATTCTACTTCATTCCATCCCTCTGTTGCCAATCTCAGAATGAAGTTAAACTTAATTTCTGAGTAACCTTTGGATGCCATTCTAATGATAAACTGTTGACAAGCCTAGACTCTTATTTCTTAAAAATTCTGAGAAATGGGCCTGATGACCTCCACATAAGATCTTATAGGCAATAATGAATGCACACTTCCAACATAAACCGAGCACTGATAAATGTTAGTTAGCATTACTACTAGCTCGTGTAGCTTAAGAATCTAGCACGTCAGCTTCTATCTGAAGATGAGGTAGAATGATCTAGAAAACTGAAAATAAATGAAAATACCGAAAGAACAACTTTATCATTCCCCAACTTGTCTGTACGGTTTAACTAAAATGTCTCAGCAGTGCTTTTATATTTTTATTATTTATTTTTTGTAGTACTGGATCTGGACCCAGGACATTTGCACTGAGTCACATCCCTAGTCCTTTTGGTTTGACTAAATCATTCAGTTACCCAGCTAGACTCAGACTTTATAGTCCTTCTGCCTCAGTCTCCCAGTGCTGGAATTATAAGAATATGTTACCTCGCCCAGCTTGAGCTATGCTCTTTGATTAGTTAATTAATTAGTTAATTAATATATTTATTATCAAGGAAGTTACCTTTTCAGTTCCTTCTTCTTTGAGACTAATAATGTCCAGATCAAAATCCTTCCTCAAGCCGTCAGTCTTATTAAAGATGATACGCCCAGTCAGGCCATCCCACCGAGCCTGAGGAGAAAAGAGATGTGATGTTACTGCTTAACACTTAACATAATCTTAAGATCATCAAAACTGTAATACCTCAAATTCATCACAGTTTCCAATTATTCAGCTTCATCATGCTGTTATAAACCACTGCACTGCTTCGGTGACTTGAAAGCAGAGCACGTCACCATTTTATTAGCACTCATTTATTTTGTCAGTCCTAACATCTTAACAGCAGTCCGACCTGTTACAGTGGAAACCTAAATGGGCAGGATGAGGAGAGTTAGTGCAAAGCACTCTGCACACGGAGCACACAAAGTCCAGGAGGTTATCAGAGTCGGTTTTCCAAGGTCAAGGTACCCTCCTTTTTCATTTTCTGTTAAAATAGATGAGGTATGATCCAAACATACAGTGAATGTTCAAATTAAAAAATTACAGTAAAAAACACATTGCCATTACTCCTCCTTACAATAGTCCCCCTTGCTTCAAACACACTTATCTCAACATTCTTGGTGATATATCTTTTATAATAATGTTTTATTTTTAATTCAGGTATTTACCATATATTTCAATCACCTTGTAGACCAGTGATACATTATTGAAGTATTCCTGTGTTTATGATTTAGGCCACTTAACTGCCATTTAGGCATCATAGTTTCTTATGATTGCTGTAGCAAATTTTCACAAACTAGGTGCTCAAAACAGGAGAAATTTATCATCCTACAATTCTGGGGCTAATCCAAGTGTTGACGTAACTGTGATCTCTCTGGAGGGTTTACAGGATACTCTTGTCTTCATCTCTTCCTGTTTCCGATGCCTGCCAGCTCTCTTGTGTTGTGGCTACCCCACTCCAGTCTCTGCCTCTGTAATCATATTGGATTGTCCTTTTATGTGTGTGAAATCCCCCTCTTCCCAAGGACTCTTTTAGAGCCCATATGAATAATCCAGGATAATATACTCATAAATGCAAAGTCTTTTTTTGCCATTTAAGGTAACATTTATAAGTTCAGGGATTAGACTGTAGATGGCTTTTAGGGGAGGCAATATTCTGCCTACAAAATCATTTTAGGAAATAAAACTCACAGTTGTCTGGCCTTTATGGAACTCACATTTTACATTTTTGTTGCTTTCATTAAATACAAATTTGACCCTTGAGACTTGCACTTCAATTCTTTGATGATTTTTGTCCACATTGTTTATTTGAGTTTCACTCCTAAACAGAGATACAGAGAACTCAGATCTTTGTATACATTTACCTCTTTTCCTCCCTCTAGTTTCACTAAACTCACCAGGCATGTAAAAACCGTGAAAGGCCTAAGAATTACACTGTGCATACTTGTAGGTGTTCACACGCCTGGCACCTTTTGAGTGTAATTACCCGTTTGACCAGAGAGCAGAGCAGTGCAGTGGAAAGAACATGAGTTTTCCACGAGACCGTGTTTGAATCTCTGAAGTGTGACTTCAAGCAAGTTACTTAACCTGGAACAGGGTTATCTCAGACTTCACAGTTTGACCCATGCGGAGTTTTCAGAAGGATTAAATGGTGCTAACACAACTATTAACACATTGAAATTATATTAAATTTTAACAATTATTATTTTTACAACTGTCTCTTACTTTCCTTCTCCATGTTCATAATTTTCGAGTTTGGATTTTATTACCTACAGGTCAGGATTCACATATCTGTTCTTTACTAGTTTCTATTGTGTTTCATCATTCTATCAGATTAATTGTCCCAAAATATAATTTTCACATTCATGAGATCTTCCTCAGTATATAAAATATATAATTGATTCATGACACCTACAAATTAGTGTAACCTTGATTTAACATTGGCGGTTGTGATGGTTAATTTTATGTGTACTTGACAGGGCAGAGATATCTAACTAAACACATTTTTTTTTGACTGTACCTGTGAGAGTATTTGCAGAGGGAAATAGCATGTAAATTGGTAGACTGAGTAAAACGTGTCTTCCTTTCCAATGTAAGTGGGCATCACTCAGTCCACTGCGGACATGAATAGAGCAAAAGTGCAGAAGGGAGAATCAGGCTCAGCTTGACTGTTGGAGCTGAAACATCAAACTCCTGCTCTCAAACTGGGATTTACACCCTTGGGGTTCTGGTTCTCAGGCTTTGGGACTTGAACTAGAACTACACCATCAGTTTTCCTGGGTCTTCAGTTTGCATATGGCAAATCCTAGGACTTCTTAGCCTCTGTGATAGTACAAGTCAATTTCTCAGAATGAATCTCCTTGTATGTCTTTACATATTCTCTTGATGCATTTCTCTGAGGCTTTTTAAACATTTTGTGAACCCAGCTCACCAGCATTTTGCAGCACTTCTCCCTATGCACAGCTCTCCCTGGAACAGGCCTGGTGTCCCTGGCCTCTGTGTGTGTGTTCACCACTTCCTGCATCCTCCATGCAGACTTCCTGACTCCTATTCATCTTTCAGCACTGTATCATTTGCTACTCTGGTTCAGTGTCATGTTTCTCCCCTCCCAAGCACAGTATTCCCAACATGTACTACTCTGACTAGTTTGCCTTATGATTTCCCTTGGAGTCTGTGTACTTATTATAAGTAAATACCGTATTTTTCAGTTTGGAATTCCTTGTATCCTCAAGTGGTTTGGAATCTCAACAGCTAAAGCTGACTTTTTATGAAATGGTATTCTCTCTAGTGTACAACAAAATGATATAGGGCAAAATTTTCTAGATAGAGAAGTTTACTTTTCTGTCTTCCTTCCATTCTTTCTCTTTAACCTATAATTCCTCAATTAAAATCTCATCTAAAAATATCTCTGCTTTGGAGTCAAGAAACTTAGTCTTTAAGTCACTTTCAAATTGTATGCCCTCGATTGAGTCATTTTGTCCTACTTTAGGATGCAAAGGAATGTTATACTAAATTAAAGTTGCGAATAAGATTAGAATCCTACAAAAGTAGAAAAGACATCATAGGGGAATTTGATGTACTTCAGTCATCTGTTGAGCAACTATATGCAAGCTGGGCTATAGAAAGTACCTATCCTCAGGTTTTCACACAAAACATATTGCTATGTGTCTGGGGAGAAAAGAATTTGGTTCTTTTTGTTGTTATTGTTCCTACATTTCTTCCAGTATTTCATTTGGAAAACATTTGAACAACTTTTCCGTGTTACAGGGACTCTGCTGGAAATACAACATCTAGAAGTTTACGGGAGGAGCATGCACATTCATCTACAATTATAGATGTCATAAGTGCAAGGAAAAAGATTTGCACAGAATATTGAATAAAAAAGTATGGAGAAAAACCACTTATCCTAACTACAGAGGGAAAAAAGAGCCAGCAAAAGACTGCTGGAGGCAAGAATGCCTCAAATAACAGAGGGTAAGAATTAGCCAAGCAAAGATTCACAGCCTGGGTAAAAGTACAAACTAAAAAATAAATTATAACTTTCCATGGCTCATTACTGCAAGGTAAAGAATGATGAGAAATGAATTTGGGAGGGCAGAGAGGCACATCTTTCATAAAGGTGTTATGATTCATGCCAATTTGCTTGGACATTGGTCTGTAGACATTTGGGAATTACTGGAGTGTTTTATGTACAGTGGTGTCATGCCTAGCTATGCCTTAGAGGGAGATCATTTTAGCACAATGAAGGAGGATAGCTTAGAGAAGGCTGAGATCATAAGCAATGGGCTAGTTAACATGTAGTTCTCATAGAACAAAATTTATGGAATCATATCTTACTGCATGTGAACAAAAGAGCAGCACAGTTCTTCATCTTTCTGTCCCTTTAATTTGCACACAATTAAATATCAGTGGAAATAGTTCTACAGCAAGATGGACAGAGTTTCAGAGTTTCAACCAACATGTGGAACCCATACATTTTCTGGTTACCACCTAGGTAGAATGGACATCCCACAACTGAAGTAGAATTTATCACTTGGAAAGTAAGTCACATTTAAGGCCAGGAAATGAGAGTAGATAGGAAAACTCTCCAACTTTCTTATCTGAACAGTCTACATGGAAAACCTGGATAAGAGTTGTTCAATACTGTAGCATATAAATAGAATTGATTCTTCTGATCCTAAGACTTAGTGTCCAGAGTTTATTGCCAAGAGATTATAGCATGAAACACTGTCAGTAGCTTTAAAAGTGAGATGGCATGTTTTTCTGTTCAAGAGTAACAACTGTTGCTACACTGGTTGAGATATGGCAATCAAGTCTCTGGCATAGGCCAAGACCAACCCTCGGTGCCAGTAGAAAGCATCCTCTTAAATACATTTCAGTACCTCTTGGCATCGCAGTCTCTTTTTTTCCTCTTCAAAGCCCAATTTTACTTTTTGTACTGTTTCCCCCTGATTTTGTAAGCCAAAAGCTGGGTTGTAGATTGATGGGTTAAATGAGAGCTGCAAAATAAAATATTCAGTTGGAGTTATAGCAAATGCCTTAGACTTGAGAGCACTTTGTCTAAGACTTCGGTGCACTGAAAATAGCTACTATATTAGGGATTTGAGGTACATCAGTTTTCAGGTCTTTTCATCATACTTTTAAACAATGTGCAGTTCTAATCTTCTTTCTGATATGTTTGGAAGGAGGCAGATATCTTCATTAAGCTCTATGAGAGTTTTAGGCAGTTTTTTCCTAAAGGCAACTTTCTTTTATGAAAGTTGTGTTGTGAATCAATTTGGTTCATTGTCTAGAATGGCTCTGAAAATGTACAGAAATTGGTAGTATTTATCCCTTGATGTAGCTTGTAGTCATAGCAGTGTCTTTAAAAACCTAGCTTAGAAATCCAATTTCACTTCCACAGAGTGTGTATACTGTGTCCCTTTATTTTTATTCTATTGTGTGAGTTTTATTCTTGAACTTAGGGTTCCAATCACTGGTGCGGAGTAATTCCCACTTCTAGCTTTCCTTCCTGCTCATCCAAGTGGCAAAAAAGTTCCTTTTTCATGTGTTGACAGTCCTTCCCTCACTGCCTCACATATCTACAAACACTCCCTGACTGCTTCTTTACTGAACTGTATCTTTTGACCTTCAAAGTCAAGTTTCTCTTACTGCCCCAGCTACCCATGTCTTCCTCATTCTCAGTAAGTTGCATTTCCATATGTTTCTTGAATTACTTTGGAAACTAATTATTACTAAGTATTTATTAATCACAACTGCACTATTGATTAGGATGAATCTATGATGACTCATTTCTGGAAATGATAAATGAGATCCATAAGGAAACCATTTTGTAGGGCAGGGTTAAGACACACAATTTAGATAAGTATGCATAATTATATTACTCATATTATAATTTGCTTGTCTTATGAGGAAGGCTTTGTTGAAGGCACAATTATAACATATTTAACTGAAAACAATACTTAAACAGTTGTCCCTGTTTTAAAAAATAGTTTTAATTTTTACAATATTAGATCCCTTGAATACAACTGCTTAATAGCAACTATCAAATGGTGGACATTTTGTCCTTTTCTTTTCTTGGACATGCTTTCTAACAGAAGAATAGGAATCCAGAAAAAATAAATATGGCTTCATTTATCATTCTGTCTTGATTATGTGTTCTTTGTCAAGATGGTATTTACTGCTCAAATAAAAATGTGTGCTTTAGTTTGTGATAGGAAATGTATAGCACCTAACTTTAGATTCTTATAGTAGACAACTTTTAACATCAATTGGTTAAAATGATTTCATTTACTTATTGTTTTCTAAAGGGAATTTAAATATGTGAAGGAACATAAATTCTACTTTCCTAAAAATTTCCCCAAAACAATTGTTCTCATTTAGCATAATGAATACTTTTTTTTTTCTTAAGAAGACCAGCGACTTCTTATTTGAGAATAGGAATGAATATTCTCTTCTAGAAGACACAGTAGTTTCTAAGCTTTCTTTTTTATAAATTAGAAACTATACTTTTTAAATTGTATATTAGAAAATAAACTTTCTAACTGTGCTGTGACTAGAAGTCTTATGGCAAACTGAAAAATTAGCTTCTCTTATTAGATCAAGCTTCCCATGTTAGACAGGGACATACATCTTTTTTAAAATGACTATTATATGTATCAATAAAATTTATCAGAACTTGAATGTAAAGAAACAAAAGATGGCATGGGCCACTGTTCAACAGACTCACTCCAGGATGATTTGATTCTCCAGCGAAATGTAATCAATTTCTGGTTGTGTAGGGTTTAGATTTTGTGAAATCACATGCTAATTTCCAGGTTATATATCTGTCCTAGATGTAAATGATTTGTAATTAAATAAACAACTGCAAAAGTTATCATTTCATTGCCCTATGGGACATTAACCAGTTTTGTCTTTCTTGATGGCCTCTTGAGCCACTGTTCCATGAGATTTTCTTGGAAAGATCTTTATTCTCATGCCAGTTCCCTCAGTTAAATATGTCTGTGACCCTCACTTTAATTATACTGGTAGTAGAATCACATATATAACTGCTTTAAAATTGTATTTTGACTCTTTTAAAGAGATCGTTTAGGCACCTAGGTGCCTAAACACACTCAACCACCAGAGCCAACTTTGCGGGCGTCTTAAATTTAGAAACAACTTTTGTTTTTTCTCCAGTTCTGGGTCAAATTTCAAGGAGTAATAGAATTTACTTTTTCTGGTTTTCAGGCTCTGTGGTTTCTGCCCTCTCCTCTTTGACTTTCTTTCTTTCCCTTCTTTTTTCTTTCTAGCTCTCCTCCCCTCTTTTCTTTTGATTATGTATTTTAATTCTAATTTTTGGACATGGTTGTCAATTTAAAACTATCTTGTTTAATTCATGGCTTGAATCATTTTTCCTCTGCAACTGGGTGCAGGAACCTATGTACCTCATTACTCCCAGGACAGGGAGCACTTTATGTCATGAATTCCTGCTGTGGACCACGAACTAGTGGATATTTGACTGCTTGGCCAGTCTCAGAACATGGTCCAGACATCTCCCTGTGTGTCTGTGAATATGATCTACATGGCTAATGAGTGGGTCTCCAGGATGGTGGCAGTGATTGGGAACTTGGCGTTTTGTTCTCGTGCTGTGGTGATCTTTCGGGTAGATGAAGGTTGCCTACTTCCTCGTAGGGAGGAAATGACTGAAAAATCCAGTTTATTAGCCTTTTCTTCTATCGGAGTAAGAGTCTGTTGACTTACTGGAAAGTGGAACTACACTTAGAATTCTGAACTCTTGGGTTCCAGGACTTCTTCCACTTCCAAGGCGGTTGTGGTCATACAACTGCAGTTGGGACCTTGACTGACTGCGCTATGTATGGAAATGGAAGAAACCTTTTCCACCTCATTCTGTGAAGGAGATATATTTTTCCTTCAAGAAGTATTGATAAATTAGACAACAAATCTTTCAAATTACAGGATCTCTGCTTCTATTGCTAAAGTATTTATTTGTTTATATTAATATTCTTAGGATTCCTATGCTATAAGCTAAAATTTTAATGCACTGTACATGTTACACTTGAAAAACAATCACAGAAATTGTTATATCAGAAACATTTTCATGTAATAACCCAAATTGATGAAAACAAAGGGCATTTTGACCACATTTAATTATTTTTTTAAAAACAAACTAAAAATTACATGTCTTTCCCTTGATTTTATTTCTATGAATTGTGTTTAAAGCATAATTTTCATTTTACTTATTGTTTTTGTTTCCCGATGAACAGGGTAGTTTCTTAAACTTCTTATGTTGGTTTTATGGCTAGATATGCTAGCATTGCTACACAATATTTAAAATGGAGACTATATAAAATGATGTGATGGTTGTATTGAGTGAGAATTCTGAAAAAGTTTGATATCAACAGCAATTTTTCTTTGTGACATATGAGTTTAAACATAGTTTTTAGGTTTCTTTTTAAGTTTAAGATCTTGAGCTATTTTTTTCTCAAGTTAATTTATGGATAATTTTTGGAAATGTGGATAATTTCTCAGTAAGTAATAAAGCCTATAAGTTGGTAATCATATATGCATATAAGACCTAAACATATATGTAATTTTATGTGTTACAGATAAGAAGTAGCCTTCAAAGGATTATTGCTTCTAGGGACTTATATTATACATGCCCATGTTAGTAAAGTAATGATCTACACCTTTCTTTACAAGGTGAAGAAATATGTTCCAAGTTATGAAAAAGCAGAGTGAATGCAAAAGTATGAATGAGAATAGTTTACAAGATATAAGGAAACTGAATTTTGCCCTGAGAGAAATAGCATACACGATGAATCCAAATAAAAGCAAATAACTGCCGAACTTTTGCAAAGATTTGATGGATTCATTAATAACATATGTATTTTGACTTTTTGGAATCCTTTTCTGCCAAAACTACATTAATCTAAAGCTAGACTTTTGTTTTGTTAGGTTTAACATGGCACTTGGTCTTAGAGTATTTAGTGTGATCTTAAAAGGAAGACATAAAAGTTTGCCATTTACTTTTTATCTAATCTGTTCCGAAGACTGTTAACAGATTCCCATCACAAACATGTGACTTCTGCTTTACCCTCATGTTTGTCTGAAGGCTACAGTCTGGAACTGAGCCTTTCTCAAAGAGTGACAGTCTCTGAGCCCAGTGGAAAGATGGCACTAGATACTTATTTCTTCTTTGAATGAGTCATTGGTGCAGGATTGAAGTGAAGGCAACACTACTCAGACAATTGTTTCTGTCTCATAAATGTGTAGTCTCCCATTGTTATTGTTTCTCTGGAGAAGCCTGACAAATAGAGTAAGATCATTGTAATTGGGAAGCAATCTCATTGAACTGAGTACAGCAAACACAGCACTAAGGAACAAGTGTTCAAAAATAGAATTAAAGTCCAAAAAAATGGTCTCAGGAAATTGGTCCCTTCCTTGTTCTGTTGTTCACAGGATCCCAGATTTATAGGTGGGAAGAAGGCTAATTTTCTGGTGACCCAGGAAATCTACCAGATGGTGAATACCCCAAAGACAGATAAACTCATGAAAATGTACAGACACTGTAGGAATACTATGCTAATGGATTTCTTGAATTTAGTTTCTGACACTTTTGTGGTAGAGTTAATAACATCCTTCCTCTTCCAAAATCCATAAGCCAATAATCCTAGTGAAATAGAATGTGGCAAAAAGGACTGCACAAATATGATCAAGTTATGAAACTTAAAATGGGAAGATCACCCTAAGTTATCTGGATGCACCCAAACTAATAGTAAATATCCTTATAAGAGGGGTCCGGAGGAGTTAGATAGATATAAGGTTCAGACATAATGATGACAGAAGCAGAGCACAGGAAGACTGAAAGACACTGTATTACTGGCTTTGAAAACAGAGGAAGCGGTCTACAAAGCAAGGACTACGGTATGTCTCCAAAAGCTGGGAACCGCAAAGGAACTGATTTCTTCTTAGAAACTCCAGAAGGAATCAGTTTTGCCAACACCTTGATTTTGGCCCCACGAGACTTGTGTCAGAGTTCAGACCTCCAGAAATATGAAAGAATGCATTTGTATCATGCTAAGGCACAAAGTTTGAGGTAACTTATTTTAAGCAGAAATAGGAAATGGATACACCTTAGAATAAAAGAGCCAAAAAGAATATTGAAATGAAACAAAAATATTTCTGGAAACACAGAGGTTTTTGAAAATACAACCAGAGATTATTTTTGGTTTTCTTATAGAAGTTAATTTTCTGGTCTTTGTAGCTGCTTAAAACAGTATTTCTGAATTTGCTTTCCATACTCAAAGAGCCTTATGTAGTTGATTAACATCTTTTACTGCCCTCATGTAAATTAATCAGGTCCAAGAGCAGTGACACCAGACTTCCTGTACTATGAATAATCTCTGGAGACTATTTATGATATGATAGGGGACTGTTGAGAAAAATCATCTAAAACATGGAAATAAAACAAAAGAATGACTATGTGTTTTCAAAGTCAAAGGGAATCATTTTCTAAGAGGCCCATCTAACAATGATTTAATTCTCCAGGGCCTTGTACTTTTATTTGTTTTACCATTTTCTGTTGCTAAGGGTCAAGACTATAAAATTACACATTAACTTATAGATTTTTGTCCAACATAGATGCAAGTAATTCATTTCGGAAGAGAAGATGACCTCAAAGGTTATGGCTTTATTGCCTGATAGGACAATGATTAATTTTGTCTCTAACTCAGCATACTTACTTTGGCCTCCCTCCCCTGGTGGACTTAGAGAGAATCACTGTTGCTCTAATTCTTTCATCCAGTCTTAGTGTCCAGATGGTTCCATTGCTAAGGAGTTAAGTATATTTTTTTCGGTGCTTTACATTTGCATGGTAGTCATTTTGATAGCTTTATAAAGTCATACATTGGCAAATGCAAAGAAACATTTATCTCATTTGATCTTTACTGCAGTCAAATAAGAGAAGTAGGACTACTTTTAATTCAGAGCACAGTACAGATTTCATAGTTAGTAAAATGCATGGGAAAGAATCAGAACCAGATGCACCTCGTGTTCTTCCTCTTTCATCACATTGCGTTTCCACTGATAGCATCATGGGAAACAAGCGAAGGAGGAGTGTGGGTTAATTTTTCCCGTTTCACCTCTTAACTATAGGCTTTGCTGAGTCATGAAGAGAGAACGTTCTTAGGTGGAAAGTAAAAGGAGTCTTCACTAAAATCCTGACATTCCACCAACTCCATGGCACATTTGAAGGTTGAATTGCTCAAATTTACCCATCTTAGATCTGTAGGTTTAATCAGGAAGACAAAACGCTTCCACACTGGCTTCCCCTCTGCTAATGTTCAGTACCTTGGCTTGATTTAGCACAGAGTGTCCTGTCCTGGAATCAGTATCACAGTCTGGAAATCGTGGACCCAGTGGAAACCAAAGGAATCCTATTTGTGCAGTCTTTGTCATTAAGGTCCAGGGCAACTGGAATTTATGCACGATAATCTAATTGCTATTAGGGTTTACAAAAAGGGGAGATTTCTTGAAAAAGTGCCTGAACTCATTACCTTATGCTAGTTTGGTTGAAAGACATCTAATTTTTCTGCTAACCAGCTTTTCATAGTCCCTGATAACCCTGTTCTATCTGCCAACCACTGGATTTAATGGGTCTAGGGATAGGACTACTTCCTGGGATTTCCATTTTGAAGTATTTGTGTGTTGCTGCTTAAAAACTTTTTACCATAAATATTGGTTACTTTTGCTGACTCAAAATTTAAGTATGAGTCTGTAAAGCATGTTTTACAACTTTTATCTCCAGTCACATAGGTCTCCTTCTGCCCAAACTTCTTTTATTAGATTCACCTCCCTTCCTTCACTTTTTTTAAACCTAATTCAAAACATCTTCTTTTCAGTTATTCTAAAACATCAGTAATACCTTGACTTTTACAAAGCACATCAAGTGGCAATGCATGATGCATTCATTTTGTTGTTCAAAAAATTATGTGAAAAATATGAAACTTTCAGGGAAAACAAAAGCATTTACTGAAACAGTAACTGACCTTACAAAAATACCATATGACACTGAAAAACCTAAAAATAGTTGACATAAATTTTTATATATGGCTACAAATTTTAGTTATAAACTTGGCACTGCAAAAAATTTTTCTTGCATGTAAGAGGTACTAATTTTAATTGTTACCAAGTTTTCAAGTCTGAGCACAAAGAATTTGACATTGGTATCAAATGATACGGATTTATTTCTTGGCCCTGTCTTTGATCCGCTGTGTGGCTTTGGTTAATTACTTGATTTCAAACTCTGTTTATAAGAAATTAGTACTGTTTTCGCTTAGTTGTAAAACTACAAAAAAACAATGCTTCAAAGCATCTCACTACTGATATATAATGGAAGTTTAATAAAAATCAAGTTCGTTTGTTTCCTTAACTCTCTTCACAGATATGTGATTACTCATACTTGTTTGCAACTCATACCTTTGCTCGACTCACAGTCTTTTTAAATGCTGCTTCTCAGTGAAAACCCAACTGCCCTCCTACATCGCCCACTGTACTAATGCAGTGTCACTCACATTTTAAATGAGCATGAAAAACATTGGGCACTTATTAGAGTGTTTTTGTTCTTTCACAAACCCTTTAGTTTAAGATGGCCCACATACAACACTCTGAGAATCACTGAGATGGGGCTCAACTTCACAGACCTTGCAATTATTGCCTATGTTTGCTGAATAATGGCACCAAATTATTTATCAGTCAGCTATCAAGCCTGGGATCTGATTCCCATTAAGTTCCCACTCTGATGATTAAAGTATTTATCACTCTCCTCTCCTCTGTCCCTTTCTGTTTGTCATTTATTATCTGTAATCTTACATCTATTTATCTATTACATCTATCATTATCTATCAATCTATCACCTACTTGTTATCTATTTGGCTATTGAGAATTTACAATTGATAAGTGAATATTAATGGTAATAATGCTAGCTGTAGTTAGTATGACCAGTCCCATTTTTAGAGTCAAACAGAGATTGAACAACCTACTGAAGATGAAGATATGCAGGGTTGGAACAGCTGGATACCTCCAACAGCCTTAATAGAGTACTAGGTCAATGAAACATTGGCTTTATATTATTGAATGAATACTCATGGATTTTGTACTCCTACAATCTAGAAGAGTTTTAAAACTAATACAGACTGCTCTGTGGGAATAGTTTTTGTTATTATAGACAAGGACACTCTGCTTGTCCTGAAAAATAGGTTTCCCCCATAAATACTAACGTCTCAATTGTTCTTTTTTATTCTTGTGTTTTTTTGAGGCAGGGTCTCTCTATGCAGTTCAGGTTGGCCTTGAGCTTATTTTGTAGCCCAGGTTGGTCTCAAACTCTCAAGGATCCTCCTGCCTCAGCCTCCCAAGTGCTAGGATTACAGGAGTGCACCACCACACCCAGCTTATAATAATTATTCTTGAGATTAACATATTCTTATAGATCCTTTGGGGGTCTAGGTACCAGCTCCTAGCATGGCCTCAAGCCAATATTTTACCCAATATTTCTAAATGGAGCACTAACCTGGTAACAGTTTAGATTCTATGGCATGGCCATAGCAGTCCAAAGCTTATAAATTATTGTAGATCTGAAGGAGGCCTGGAGGAGTCAATGTTGTGGCCATGGTGCAAGGACCCCAGCCTCCTGCCGGTCCTAGACAAATTTACACTGATCTCTAGGTATTTACCATTACTCTTGCAAGGCAATGATCACACTACTAATAATTTAAGCTGTGTTTTAAACTCTTTGTGAGAGTACTTCCTTGAAACAATGTTTTTTATTGTCCAGAGACTAAAAGTAGACCTCTCTGACACACCACTTATGCTGATCCCTACTGTCCATTTCATCCCCACCTATTGCCACGTCCTACCCCATGGGCTACCATCCATACACCTTGTGCTCCAACCTCGTGGATGTTTCCCCAACCTCTGTGCACACCCATAATTTGTTAACATCTTCCTGTTACCGTCTAAAGAAATTTCTTCAACCACACATGTTTTCAGAAGTGTTATTGATACAGCAAAAGCCTTCCTAGAGTAGGGTTGAGTACCTATCTGTTTTGTCCACTGATACATCTCAAACAACAAATAGGGCTGGCACTTAGAAAGTGCTCAAAGTCCTTGTTGAATTGATAAAAGGATCAACTCAAATGTCAACTCAATCAGGGTCAACTCAAATGTCACCTCTCCTCTGAAGCTGTTCTGAATTATTTCACGCAGAATATGTAACTTTTTATTCTAGGTTTTAATAGATTATTTTATCATTTTATTATTGCCCACATCACAGCAGTCTTTTATTATAAATGTGTATTGTTCTCCAAATTATCACTTCCTTAGAAGTCAGGTGGTATGAACCCATCATTTTCCAAAGGGATTAACATTTTTATTTACAACTGGTAGTGCCCTACATATAGACTCTACTGAGTTTATCTTAATAAAGTTAGATTTCTGAGTAGAGTCTTCACAAAAGATATATTCAATGCTACAATTTCAGAGAACTGAGAAATGACAGATATTGTTCAGAAATTATTTTGAAACAGGAGCCTTTCTCTTTTAAACCTTACCGTGTGAGAGACTTTGCTGCTTCGACCTGAATCAAAATGTCACAGCATTTTACCCAATCTCAGTTCCAGGTCACCTTGGATTTCCTATCAGCATCAATATTCTCTAATCACTCTACTGTTTAGGGCTTCCATATCTTCCTCTGTAACAGGAAGATGTTGACCTGCATCGGCACCAAGAGCTCATCATTTTGTTCCTTCCTCTAACTGGTTTGGACATTTGCTCTAATTCCCAGTGAAAATCTGCTGCCTGAGCCCAGAGTCCAACAGACTTGGGAACTAATTCATCCTGGATCTCTTTGAAAGTCAATTGTGTACCTTTGAAAATCAAATCAGAAAAAAAGGGCCAGTCTAAGGAGGACTGCTTTCCAGTTCTCTAATGAATGAAGCAGACATAAGGCTTAGAACCTCTTCTATCATAGAACATAGTCTCATATTGCCTCTGGTTCTAGTCCTGCTACTTTAACGTCCAGGAGACTCGGGGAAGCCATTTCTTAAGGGACACAGCATAGCATCTCTTGTCTATCCACCAAAAAAATTTAGTTTTTATATTTTAAATTATTTTTCTTTTAACCCTAAGGGTATTTTATCATACTTTGACGGTTATAATAGTTTGGATCCTAAAGTGTTTAAGTTGCTGCAACTTCTTCATTCACCCTTTTCCAGTTGTGCCCATCCGAGCACAAAGATTGGAATGGAACTTGCCTAAAGCAATATCATGATATTTTGGCAGAATTGCTGAGTAAGGCCTTCCGTTTTGTGTTCCTAACATCACATTAAACAGTACTGTTTCTACTAAAATACGTACTTTTCTGCATTTATTTCCTCAGAGAGAGGATTCTGGGGTTTAAATTCACTCAGCCTCTGAAGAACTTCCAGTCAAGTGAGGAAAAGAGTCCAATAAATCCTGTAGCATTTCACAAAACCACCTCAAAAATCCAAGAGGCTTAATTAGACTATGGATATTTGACTTAATGGTTTTTTTAAAGCAATATTCAGAAATTGTGAACACAAAAAAATATCACTTGGTGCCACACATACTTCAAAGATGTTGCTTTCAAAATTGCTCTAAGCAGGAAGCAGTGTGCATTCTCCTGCCTACTGTAGAATAATTAATTTAGAGTGGAAAAAGTCAATTGTTTTGATACCATTACAGTTCAACTGAATTATGTTAATTAGAATGGTTTGAGGTTGTACTCAGTTATATCTAGTTCAGTTTCATTTATTCCCTTTTGTCATGGAGCAAAATTTATTTATTATCAGCCATTGTTGAATAAAATTCTTTTCCCTTTCCTTTCCTTTCCTTTCCTTTCCTTTCCTTTCCTTTCCTTTCCTTTCCTTTCCTTTCTTTCTTTCTTTCTTTCTTTCTTTCTTTCTTTCTTTCTTTCTTCTTTTTCCTTTTTTTTTTTTTTTTGGTATTTTTGACCCAAGGTTT
>RJWT010000112.1:0-18248 GCA_004365215.1 Cuniculus paca
CTAGAAGACATGTAAATAAAGTAAACTAATTGTAGTGTCAATGTGTTGACTTTTTCTGTAATTTGTTTTTATATTCAATGACTTATGTATTTATGACTATAGCACAATTGTATGCATTTCACAATGACGTGATAGAAAAATTCAGCAATTCAGAAGTTAAGATAATAATGTTTCCTTTATCATAGTCTTCTTCCTTTTGTAGACAGAAAAAGAATATTTTGAATTTAATATTCATTTGATTGGTATAATCAAAATTTAATTATATATATATTGCTCACAATTTTGATTATGTCAAAACTTCCTAGGTTTTTTCACTTTTTAATTTATCTTTATTGTTTTCATATAACTTCTTAATTTTATTTAACTTTGCAAATTCTTCTTATATATTTAGTTCAGTAAGTAATTATATGTGCTACCTGGTTTCATTAAAGTGATATATTCCATGTAATATCATTATTGCTGATTGTTTTCATTTATGCAGCAGAAAAATTAGAGATAAAACATGCTTGTTCTGTTAATCATTTTCAGTTACTTTTAAAAAATTTTATTTATTGCCACCTTAGGCTCCCAGAAAAGTATGAATTTTTAAATCTGAGTTTTATGGTTATTTATTCCAAGAAAACTAAGACATGAAGCTACACAACCATTCTAAGAATCCAGTTCAAATTTTAACACTTATTTTACTTTTCTGCCATCCAAAGTGTTCTAACACTAAAAATTTTGAGAGTTAACATGAAACCAGAAGAGGAAAATGACACATCTAATTCCAAGTGATGGGTAGTACATAAAATGCATGTGCATTAAAAACATTGTTTATAATTCCTTGTAGTATATAAGTATAAAGTGTATACTAAACATAAATTAGTTCCATGCCTAGACTTGAGTCTTACCCCTGAGATATCTAATTGTGGATATGTAAATACTTGAAAACGTGAAAAAATACTCCAAAACACTTCTGGTGCAAACAAATTTGAGTGAGATACACTGTAAAGTATATTTATGTTAGAGGGAAAAACACAAGAAAATGAAAAGAAAAAATTATATGTTCAATCACCCCAAGTTTTTGGTTTGAAATATTCAAACCAGTATAGTCTGAATATTTGTTGTCCTATATATGTATATGTTAAAGTCCTAATTATAATATAACAATATCAGAGGCGGTCTTTAAGTAATGATTGTCCTGAGAAAAAAGTCCTCATGAATGGATTTAGTGATCTTATAAAAGAAGCCTGAGAAAGGAATCTCATCTCTGCCTGAACCAAATGAAAATTTCACTTAAAATTCAAGGCTGATTTTGTTTAATTTATGGTAAAATTAAACATTGCAGGAAAAATCATATTTTATTTTATAAGAAATTTGTATTCTGCATTTAAAGCCTTCAAAAGTAGCAAATACATTTTTAAGAAGTCTATAACAGAATTATTTATTAAAAACTCTTATGATTAAAATAATAGGTTTCATTAACCATTTAGTCAGTGTTGCATGTAGTAGCTATGACTTTGGTCCTCATGAATAGCTTTAAATTAATATGAATGTGTAGAAATTCTGAAAAGACTTCAGCGACTTTTGCTTTTTAATTAAATTTTACCAAAATGTAATCAATGATACCATATTGCTAAAAATCATCCATATTTGTTCACTGGAATTAAATTAATCTTCAAGTTCTTGGTTGATTTATATTTGAAATTTTCATTTTAAAACATAAATCGATATTAGCATATAGATAGAATTGAATATTATGTCAATAGTGATTGACAAAGTTGATATGTTGCTGGTGGGGTCATTTTAGATTAGTTTTATTTGTTTTTATCTTGTGGGCATAAAATGTAAAATAGTATTTCAATTTTCCAATCCATTTAAACTGAGACAAAAGTAACAATTTGGAGAAAAATAATACAGGCTCTGTGGTTATGAAACGATTGACATGGGGCTAAACTGTGTTTCAGGCGTAAAGACAGGACAGTATCAAGAAAAGTGTGTGGATTCAGTTGGTTTTTTCAGGTTCCCTTGTTCACATGTAATTGATTTTAAAGTTATGACTACAAAAGAAAACATTACACTTTGTTATGTCTATATGGATTTCCACCGACAGAACTGTATTGTTTTATTTGCAATACATTTGGAATGAAATGAAAACGTTACCTAATGCAAGCTTAGCTAATTTTTCTTATGCATTTCCCATAATGGAAAATAAATTCTGAAGTTTTGTATTTCATTATAATATGGAAAAAGAATGTCTGTATGCATATGGATAATGAAATGATCAATAGTGCATAACAAAATCGAGTTTAAGTCAAAATACTTTAGACATTGAAAATGAATTACAAATATGTATAAAAAGAGTAAGAAAAATATAATTTATGAAGGGGAAGGAATCTTTGCCATATGTAGAAAATAAAGATTCTATTTACAGAAACTTTCGACATTGAAGCAGTTTTAAAAATTTAGGAAAATCATTTACATAGTTTTAATATATATGTGTATTTGTTTCTATAAATCTAGGATAAAGATGTATTTAGAGAAATATATTGTCTTCCTTTAAAACTTAAATGTATAGTTCATAATTTTAATAACTCAGGTATCAAAGAGGAATAGTGAGAAAATTCCAATATCACTTATAAAATATCAAGTTTTTTTGTGAAAAATGTATAAAATAATTAAAAAGGTTTCACTATTTTGGTGCATTCTGTTGAACATTGAAATGACATATAACAAAATAAAGACATAATGTAAGATAAGAGTATCAGATTAAAAACATATTAGATGTGCCCTTAATTAATGAAATTCCAACTATGAATGGAAACAAGTTTCATGCGTTATAATAATGACAAATTTCTCTATGTAACACTGCTCCGATAATTATCTCACATGTAGACTTTGTTAGAAGCATTTGCAAACTTATTCCATTTAAATTCTGCAGACTTCTTTCACCTTCACAAACTGCAGGGACATTGAGTTTTTTGTTACCTGGCCTGAGGTATCACTGAGGATCTGAGGCATTTTTTTTAACCTTCCACCTCTGTGCTTCCTTCTCACTTGTAAATCATTTCATAACTTGGCACTCAGAGAAATGATGGAAGATAGTCGCTATTGTCCTTGACAGATTTTTATTTCTACCAAAATTTTGGCATGTATCACATGCCAGAAATATTCCGTTATTTCTTAATGATTTAGTATCCTAAACCTTTGCTTTCACAACTTTTATTTGAGGTTAAAAAAAAAATCTAAACTTGTGTTGTAAAGGATGCAATGATTTCCATGCTTTTTCAGTATCAACATGGTCAAAAGTAAAGCTACAGTGTATGTCACATTACATCATATTTTTCTGATTAAAAAAAGAATGCTGATTATGCTGTTCACTTTTCAGCACATACAAGAGTAGGCAATACTATCTACTAAATTTTAAAACCTCACTTCATGCATCAAATCACAGCATGCATGATGTGTGAAGAGCTGTGTACATTGAGTTATAATAAGATGTACAGCACAAAATATATTTTTACTAGTTTAATATATCTACATGCTATCCTTGTCCACATGTAATGTGACATTCTTCAGCTATTTTAAGGTGGTAAATAAGTACAATGAGGCATTTTAGTTTACTGTTTACTTGAAATTTAATTGGAAAGACTGAGAAGAATGTAAAATTTTTCGGTGCAAGAGGAAGTTGAAAGAGAAGGGAAATGCAATTGCATAACTAGGTAATAAACATACTTGTCAATTTTTTAATTTATTTTTCAAAGTTTACTTTGACTTACTTGAGGAAAATTCTTAGAAGAGCTACAATCACATATATGAAATTGTTGGTTTGATGAAAGAAAGCAGATGTTTTTGTATAAGAAATATTAAATAATTCAAAGAACATACTAACCAACTTTAAAAAAAGCAAATATAGCTAGTTTACAAGATATCATTTTGACAATATTTATTTTTTTATTTT
Organism: Cuniculus paca; assembly: GCA_004365215.1. NCBI lineage: Eukaryota > Metazoa > Chordata > Mammalia > Rodentia > Cuniculidae > Cuniculus > Cuniculus paca. The sequence continues at coordinate 3,941 of RJWT010000112.1, forward strand.
GTAAAATTAATATTTAATTTAAGATCTTTTACAAGTGCTTCTCAAACCTTAGTGAGTGTTAGGAATCATTTGGATGACTTTTAAAGGCAGTTTACTAGGAATCTCAGGAATTTTGACTTAGTAATTCTGGAAGATGTTTGTGGAAATTGAATCTTTAAATTTTACAAGTTTTGATGAATCTTCCAGAATGTGGACTACACTTTAAGGAGGATACCTTTAGAATTCAATATTAGAAATGTGAAAGTAAATATATAGTATTCCTTCGGGTTTGGACTTGGCAGGTCTCATGTATTTCCCTGAAACTTTCTGTCACCAGGTAGTAGTGTGTAACTAATGACTCAGGTATAGGCTGCCCAGCTGGTCCCTAGGTATGATTTAGGCCCTTTGTTATGGAAATTGTTCATTCTGTTGTTCAAAGAACTACTGAGATTTCTCTTTATTAATTTATTTCTCTAGTCTTTCTATTATTCAAAAATAGTTTTGCAAGTATATAAGTATTTGATCTAAATTCTTTAATAACAGATATTTTCTATCTCTCGAGCACTCTGGTATCCTAAGAATTTAATTTGAGCTAGTCACTTATATATGTTCGCTTAAAAATTTGTAGAATAAACAAATTTATATATAGTTCATAGCAAATGTTAGTTGGTCCTCACCTAATCCCATGTTCAGTTTTCTGCTGTGTTTTGGGAAAATCAGGGATACAAAGCATGAATGTCAATTGTGATATGTATGATCCCTGATTTTCTTACTGGTCTCTCCCACTAAAATATTTTATTTGAAAAGCAACTTTTCTATTTACTTCTCGATTTTCAGCATCTTGCAAGAAATTGCCATATTTTATATCCATGCTTTATAAATTGTTAGTGCAAATATTGAGTGGTTATAATTATTTTTATTTTGGAAGACCCAAATGTGGATCCCTCTTTACTAATTTTATTATCTTCTAATCAACCTTCATAGGCAGCTGGCACTCTCAACCGAAACTCTGCTTCTTTAAGGAAATTCTCTCTAAACTTTCAAATGTATTCTGCCATTGTCTACTGATAGTACTCCGTTACGGGTTGGAAAACTTATCTGAATGTCATTTTTTTATTCTTCTTGTGATATTTAACTTTAAAACGCTTTCCTCTCCTTTTAAATATGAGAATAATGTGTCTATTATGGCTTTCATTGTATGATGGAAATTTTATAAAATGATCAGAATTGATACAGTTAATTGTTAAAGGAATCTAATAATAGTACAGTAAATATTCAAATCAATAACAATGTATTATATAAAGAATGGCAGGTTTATTTTCTAATAAAAGTATATACTGCAGGTATTTTCTTTGATTTTTTTCCTTAATTATTTATTTTCATGCAATCTAGGTATTATTTGATTTAGAATTTCTAAAGGGCCGGGAATTTAGCTCAGTGGCCTAAAAGCCTGCCTGGCAAGCATGAGGTCGCGAGTTCTATCCCCGGTGCCACAAAAAAAAAAAAAAAAGTTGAAAAATTTAGAATTTCTAATAGTTTCTAACAGAAAAAATGTTGATATATAAGAGACAAAAAATTCACACAGAAATGTTCAAGCCAACCATTCAAATTATACAGAAACAGGTAACTGAAGAAATGCACAAATACAAACAAAAATATGTACATGACATTACATTTCACATTGAGAATAACCTCAATATAACCAAATCATAGATCATCCAAAAAACAAATAGTACCAGTCATACCATGAAACACTCATGGGCAGAACAAATGGGGTAATGGAGGTGTGTAAGTAGGCATAAAACTTAGTGTCTTTTAAGAGTGGGGTATAGGCCTGTGATTAAGGATTTGGTTAAAACATATAAAGGTTTGGGTTTGACCCCAGGTTAAGAAAACAAACAACACAAGGATTGCAACAGATGGAAGATAGATAGATAGATAGATAGATAGACAGACAGATACAGAGACGCATAGTGAAAAAAGAAGGAGAACGTTACAGCTTGTATCTAGATGTTCCCCCAAAGCCTCATGTGGTCATAGGTGAGTCTTTTCAGAGTCAGCTGAATCTAGGGTGTTTGATCCTGGGATCAAGGATGTGATGCTGGGATTGATTCATGGCTTGATGCTAGGATTAGGGGTGTCCCACCTGGATAAGAATGCTACCCACCATAAGGGTTGGTAGCCTGGATAGGATACAAAGGACAGAAAGAGGGCTATTGCTTGTTACTTGCTGCTTTGCTGCCCTTTGCCTGCATTGAGCTGTTTCTCCACCGTGATACCCCTCTGCCATGCCTCTCTGCCTTGGATCAAGCTGATTATGGACTGAAATCCCAATTGTTACTGACAATCAACCTTTCCTCCTTTAACTTTGGGTGTCAGGTATTTTGTCTCAGCAATGACAAAAGTAATTAAAAGAGACAATGAACAATGATAATGACCGCTAGAAATGCATTAAAGAATATTGAATAATTCGCTTTAGTTTTGGATCAGGCAAAGGAAAAGTAAGAGACAAAGATGGAATGGTAAATGGGCATGAATGATGAAAGGCTTCTGAAGTATTTCAACTTTTGGCACCAAGCCCATAAATTATTAAAATCTAGGTGAAAGTCACACATAAGCCATTCCTTTGAGAAGTCCATCTGTTGAAATGTAAGCTTACAGATGTCTTAATTAATCATAGCTATATGAGTCATGATATCTAAGCTCAAATATATAGCCAATAATTGTAATAACTCCTAAATTTAGATATCAGGTTTAATCCTAAACATAAAAGTATTTAGTTTTATTTAATGGACATATTTATATGAGTTAATTTTTTTCAACTTCAGATACTACACTCAATACTACAATTCCTGTACTAATTTGGCAGACAAGTTTGGTTTTTAACTTTTAATTGAAATAAAGAGATTGAACAACCTACTTAAGAAAAAACTAAAGGTGCATATTTCTATAAATTGATATGTGAACTGCAAAATGGTGTTAGTGATCTATTTGACAAAATTAATTTAAAAATGCCTACAAAAACTTGTTATCTTTTTGGACAACCTCTTATAATTAAATGTGGCTTTAATGTGTACTTTGTTTAGCAGCAAATGTGTCTCAAAGAACAGCAAGCTGTGTAACTGTGATAAGACTTATGTGAAAAGAAATGCATTTGAATTAATCCTTGAGTCCCTAATGGCTCCATCTATGAGTACCCAAAATAAGATATGAAAGCAAAATACTTCTAATTTTAAATGTTGATAATTTCACCTTGCCATCAGAAATGTTGTTGGGAATAGTGTGAGTGTGTTATCCTTAGCAAACACTGCTGATGATAATGAACTTTCTGTTACTATTGTGAGGGAAACCGGATATGAAACTAAAATGGTGAATTAGACTTCAGTGCAGGCCACACTACAATGAAATATATAAACAATGAAAAGTTAGAAATAATTACAGCTGTTTGTAAGAATAGAAAACAATGAAAGCTAAATAAACATCAAAAGTTTACAATTGGGGAAAGCAGTTACATTAACCATTTTCATTGAAAATCAAATGTTTTATCAATTCCTCCAGTAAGTAATTTTGGTAAATTTTGAATGACAGCATTTTAAGAAGTCCTATACTCAAAGCTGTCTGTGTTTAATATTCTCGTATGTATGTGTGTGTGACAAATTATTGTTTTGTTAAGTATTTTTGAAAAAGTAAAATGATAAAAGCAAAAGAATATTATATCTACATATTGCAAAACAGTGTCATATGAGATGTAATCAAAATATAATGTAAACACTGAAATTAAAAAAGCATTGCAGTAAATTACACAATTCTATTAATTTCCAACAAAATACCTTTCCTGGTTTTGAACATAACTTTTGTGGTGGTTCTTACACATTTTTGAAGCAGTTCTAGGAGTCTTCTTTTGTATTTTTAGTTCCACTATTGTGGCTCTCTCCTGGTCTTGAATTGATTCAAAACATTTACAATGAATGGTAATTTTGCAAGAGTCAAAAGTTGCAGAGTGCCAGATCCTTTGAGTAAGATAGATGAGGACGCACCATAATTTTTGTTTGATAGTGATTGCTTTATATGCTTGATCAATTTCTTATGATCAATTAAAATGGCAAATATTTAAATTGTAAAAATTTATGATAGTAAAAGAAAGTGACGTGCCATTAATTCCCCTCAGAATACTCAAAATACTCCCCTTCCCTTCAAACGTACACATTCTATCATTCTTGGCAACACAACTTGCACTATAATAAGGTTTTTCAGATTTAATCATTCATCATATATTGGGATCAATTATATACACATATAACTACATTAAATATTTTCAATAAAAATAGATAAGAAACAATATGCATCTTTTTTTTATTCACTTTGCAGCCATCACTTAGTGGGTTATAGTATCAGAGTCCAGTGACTTTCATAAGTCAGATTTGCTATTTTTCTTTAAATAAAATAGTTCTTAGAAAATCCCCATCAATTCATAAGTAGGAGTTAAAATAAAGACAGAGGTGTGACAAAGGGAATGTTAAAATAAGTAAGCACCCCCCACACACACACAAAATTTATGTCTCTACAGGATGGCTTCTGGATCAACCCACTTATATTTGAAGAATAGTGATCATATCTATGCTTATTTATATATTTTTACTTTAATGAGTTAAATATCACATCATTCATCATGGAAAGTTAAGTCACATAATAAATTATTATTCTGTAAAAAAATGAATTATTATTTTGTGTTTTTGTTTTTAATCTCAGTGAGGAGTGAATAATAAAGCAGAGCTTTTTAAAAAAAAAAGATTAAATACTTGTTGAAAAAGTCTTACTATGTACCAAAATTGCTCCTTTTGTATTGCATCAAAACGTGTCACTGGATGATACTTTGAGTATCACTGGATTCCCTAAGTGAGTATAACCCAGACAGGCATTATTTCTGGTTGTCCCTATTTAAATCTAATATCCCCATGGGCAAAACAGTAAGTGGATTAAAGTTATTTATTTCTTCTACATTCAGGAAAGCTTATGAAACTTCAGCAGTGTGCTATTTTCTTTGAGTAATTAAAAAGAAATTAATTTGCAATTATCTCTGTAGAGAATATTCCAACATACAATGCACAGGACCCTCAAATGACAGGTTTCTCACTTTTTGGGAGATTTATTTCTCAAATTTCCATACAAATAGTTACCCAATGACACAGAAGGTTTTCCCTACTCCTGGTCACCATATTATTTTGGCATGATGTTTCAGTATAGTGAGAGTGATGACTTGGACCAACTGATGAACAGATCAGTCTGTGTAATATAAATACATCTCTAATCTAGTAGCACCATAAACAGTAAAGCAACAGGTAGAAGGGAAGCTTACCACTCTGCTGATTTTGATTCTGTTTATTGAGTTTAATTTTCGAATCTGTTTACACAGACTAGAAGTAAAGTTTGTCATTTTATTTTTAATTTTTTTGAAAACAAACTATATCAACTATTGCAAAGAGATTCATCATGCAATTACAAGAATAAAATTTAAATTTAATATATTTATAATTTAATTTAAATAGGATTCCTGTTTCAAATATTTCCCCTTACTGAAATTTTAACATACTGTTTCTTTGTATTAATCGTATTGGTATGAAAGAAGAGCTAAATTGAAACACGTCATTAGGAAGACTCTGGCAATGGCTTTGTATTTGCTTTTAATTATACATTCAGAAAACAAGAATTCATCATATAAAATATTTATCTATGTACTGGATTCACAATAAGATTTAAAAAAAGGAAATTTAATTGGTGCAATTGGCATACTGGGTCTGAAGTTATTAATATTTGTTGTGAATCTTTAACCGTTGAAACAATTGCATATTTTCCATTTGTCATTATAGTTACTCTAACTATGATACAGATCCTTTCAAGGTAAACTAGGAGAAAAATTTATAATTTTTTAATAAATATAGAATCCTTTTAAAAAGATACTTCATTATCTTGAGGTGACTTGACAAGTGTTTAGATACGCGAAATTACATATAACTACATAATTTATTAGGAGCTATAAATACTTGTGATGGCTCAAGATTTTGTTGTTGCTGTTTCTAAACTCATTTTATTTTTAGAATGTATAATATACCAAAGAAAAAGTGAGCTGTGAGAGTTTTTTTATTAACTTATTAGAATGATGTGAAATTGGTTATTATTGTAATTAGCTATTGGTCTAAAGTTTTGATGATTTTTCTTACTCTGCTTTTTATGATGATCCTACTACTATCTCTGGTTGCTAAGTGCTTATCATTATTCTTGTATTCTAGAAATTTATCATCCTCACTGAAATCAGAGAGCCCACTCCCAAGGATATATAGTCTTTTCATTACTAACTGACAAAATAGGTGCAAAAGATCATTTCAATGATATAGTATCTCTCATAATATATGCTATAAAGCTGTAGTGCAAAGGTTGTCTTGCATTTTCTTTTAGAACATATTTATCTTTGTTTAGAGCTAATCAAAAATTCTATAAATGTGAATATTTTAATTATATTTTTACATTAGGATTTTAGTTCTTACTTATTCCAAATTTCCATGGAATCTAAATTTCAGAATAATTTTAGTAATGCAGACTAGAACATAATAATCAGAATTTCTAAAATTTTTGCTATTATTGATAATTATTGTCCAGTCACAGAACATAGAAAAAAAGTCAAATGTATAATTGAAATATGTAATAGTGAAACATCTTCAATATTTGAAACCCTAGATAAATAAGTTAAACCTAAATTGTAAGATTTATTTTAAGTTATATTGAGTGTGCAATTGAATCTTTATATGTAACATTATCATTGATAGAATCATAAAGATGATATATCATAAAACTGTTTCATATAAAGTTCATTGTGAATAAAAAATGAAAAATGAATCTAATAGTAATGCTCTAAATCAATGTATTAGTATGAGGGTGAGAATAAATAAAATGAAATGTGTTTTAGTTCAAATCAAAGTTTCACAATGCTTACCAGGTCAATACTGTGCATAGCTAGAATACATTAATGTAGGGCATATGGCATTTTAAAAACTTATATGACAGTAACTCTCCTGTTTAAAGAATGTGTGTGCTTTTATTGTTAGGCATAACTAGTGACTTAAGTGCTTCAGAAATAGAATTCAATAGCAGGTATACTAAAGTACTGCAGGTAGACCAGCAATCAAAACATTCCTTTTTAACTTGAATTACTGCATACCAAGCAGTTCCATGTTGACAGGTAACTATTATTTATGAGGAGATGATATATTACTTTGAGTTCTCCTGACAGTCTTTATGTATATTTCTTTTACTCAAGACAGTTGCAATTTAATAGTGCATTAAAAGACCATGTGCTATGCCATTTGTCATATGCTATATTAGTAAAATCTCAGCTATTTCCTCTTTAAGTTCTAATTAATCTAAAAAACACTTCATTACCTTTTGAAAAACTTGACTCTGTTTTAAGGTTAATTATTAAACTATTGCAAATCACTAACACATTAATTACATATATTCATTTTTTTCTTGATATCCAAAATACAGGATACTGGCAAAACTTTCTGTATATTACTTCAGCCTTATGAGTCTGATTTAATCATCGATGAATTTTTAAATTTAGTACCAACTCACAATAAAAAATGTGCACTATTTAATGCAGAAAGATATGTATATGCTTTTCTTCATCACTTGCTACCATTCTGACACCAAAATCTCATTGGAAAGAGTACATTTTCCCATTTTCACTTTGTCTGACAATTTTATTGACTTTGTTATGAACCTTTCAGGTGGAAATTACCAGGTTAAATTACCCTCAGAATTTTCTTAAACATATATTGTGAGATTTGGAATAGAGAATAGCATTTTTTCAAGCATGTTATTCCAAAATTCTACCGAGAAAACAAACAAAACTAGAAATGAGACCAAAAAAAAAAGAGAATAACATGATATAAATAAGGAGTTCTTATCTTTAAAAACTCTCAATAAGTTGTCTGAGTCCCACTTTCTAAAGAAGTGAAATGGAAGTGAGGTCCACAAATCTCCACCTTTAGCAATCTAAACAAGTTCCTTTCATACACGATAAAACAATAAAACATCATAGTCCTGTCCTCTGTGCTCATGGCAAGGAGTAAATGAAAAAACAAAAGCGTCCAGAAAAGACTAACGTTCTAAAACAAATTATTATTAAATGAAGTAAAGAATGAATACAATTAAATTATTTTAGGTGTCCATTATGCTAAAAAATCGAAAATGCTTTTGTTTTACACTTTTTTAAAAAAAGATATATGAGCTACGTGACTTGTTTCCCTCTTGGACCCTGATTTGATCAATCTTATCTAAGCAATTACACTCAATATTATTGGTTGACCATAGTTCTGTTCGACCTCATGCCTACCTTGTGAATTTTCATTTTTCCCCACCTTGGACCCGCCTCACCTCATGGTTTTGCTCTATAAAAATCCCTAGAAAGTACAGAGTCCTTGGCAATCCACTCAGAACCGCTTCTGTCTCTCTCGAACAGAAGCTTGCTTTCTCTCAATAAACATTTTGCTCTTAAAGAATAAAAGATAAAAATAATGATATCTAAGTTTTGCTTAAGAATAACATTGAGAAACATTGGTTTGTTACTCTTTTAAAAATGAGTTGGAACAAAACTAGTAGTCTTTTTGTTTTGTTTTGTTTTGGAACAAATATATATTTTAAAACAAAGAATTGAAATAAATTGTTTAACTGTTCTTTGTGCACAAATGAGAGTTTGGAAATTACATAGATGTAGAGCAATAAATAGGACTGAATAAGAATCCACAGAACAATCAAAAGTTCACTGATTGAATATGTGATTTTTGGCAATAAGAGGATTAGCAATAAGAACTAAAGCTGAAATGTCAGTAGTTCCTCAATGATTATCTAAAGGTATCCTATGGTTGGCTGTCTTAATAAATCTCAATTTTGAGCCATGATACAATTTAATAAGCACTTTTACTTGTATTTAATTCATACTTTCAATAAGAATTGCATTGCAGGCAAAAAAAAAAAGCACGTTTCTAAAGGCAATATTTTGAGATCATTTTAATCCTACTCGAGACAAAACCCTTTACAATTATCCAAGCAAAGGAAAGCATAAAGCTTGCTACTTTCATTAAAGGAGAAATAAACCAAATACAACTGGCTATGTCTTACTATAGAATGAATTCGACTTTTTAGTTTAGGATGTTTATAGTCTTAGTTATTAGTACATATAACAAATATTTAACAATGACTCAGTTTGTGACCAGGAATCGTGTGAAGTACAGAACAAACATAATAGATCTTGTTACATTATTGTGTTTGTAAAAATAATTATAAAAACTTTATTACAAATGAATTTAAAATACTGGATTTTTATGCTTATAAATCAGAGATTAAAAAGATTAATTGCAGAGATTGCCTACATGTATATATTAATAAATGAAAGCAGAAAATCTGAATTTATTGCAGGTTCTATAAAAATAAACATTGTATAGATTACATTTTCCCCAAGACCTTTCTATTAAATAAAAATAATAGAGTGTCAATATAAATATATAAACAAGTCAAAGAAAGCTATTACACTAAGCTTTAAAAGAGATGAATGACTCTTTTCATTCGTGATGCTTTTTACAGCATCATGTGTGACTTACTAAAATATAAACAAACGGCCGGGCTGGTGGCACACTCCTGTAATTCCAGCACTCGGAAGGCTGAGGCAGGAGGATCATTGCGAGTTAAGAGACCAACCTGGGCTACAGAGTGAGCCCAAGGCCATCCTGAACTGCATAATGAGACCTTGTCTCAAAAAGACAAAAATAAATAAATAAATGGACACATTGTGCTCAAAATGAAACATGAATCTATTAAAAGTAATAGCTATATAATTACATATTAGTACATGTCAATTTTGCAAGTAACATGAAAAATATAACTACATACCACAATTAGGTAAAGAAATGAAGAAGTGAAGACATTATACAAGGTGATCAACATAAATTGTGAAATTAAATTAAAAAATGAAGTGATAATAAACACTTAAATGTCTTAATAATATAGAATTCATGAAATTTACTATCAATACATATTACATATTAAACATTGGTTGATAATAGTGTGACATTTTTCTTTTCATGGAAAATGGTATAGAATAATTTTGAGGAATGTAAATAATATGTTTTAATATTAATATAAATTTTAAGCAATAAATTAATTCTGAGCACGCAATAGTCATATAGGAAAGCTAACTGAAAACTTTTTGTAATACTTGTAGAGATGAGTTAATGATTTGCCCGTGGTAACTAAAACTTCGCAGTCCTCACCACTTCTATCCAGAAGCTACCAGATATATGTAAAAAAGAGCTAAAGTCACTAGACACATGGAAAGAAAAACAGTTATTGTACAAAAATGTCGTGGGGTTGTAGTAGTTAAAAGTTAAGGAATAGAGTATATCCATTAAAAGTTCCAGGAATGGAGGCAGCCAATTACTTGGGCAGTGACAGTACAGAAGCCGGTTCAAATTGCTAGATACCTGGGGTAGTTTAAAAAAAAGGAGTATTTCATATTGAGAACTTTTTCTTGTTGCTTGACATTTCAAAGAAGATTGTGTGCCTCATAAAATACAGAAAAGTACACTGGTGCAGAGTTAGTTATAACAAAAGGAAACAAAAGAAGCAAAGCATCTGTTTAAAGACACTGAAGATAAGAGTATAAGCAGTGTTCTTCCAAAATGTTTGCTGCGAGAGTTAATGAGAAGATATCCATTGACTGGACTCCATCATTAGTTAAGGGCTGATAGTCACACAGGAAAAGAATGAAGGAAAGAAAGTACTGAACTTCTCATTGACTTTGGAAATAGAAGAAAGAACATATTGAAGGTCACAGATTGAGACTAAAGTGAGAGTGACCTAAATAAAAAATCTTCACTAGAGCAGAGACACAGAGAAAGAAAACAAATCAAAAGATAAAGCCCTGCTCATGCCAGTGGGCATGTACAACCAGAGACGGTGAGCACTGGTGTGTAATGAGAACTCACTATCTCCCTGTTTAGTATTCTAATGACTCATAAAATAATAATAGAAAAGTTAAATAAAAAGTTTACAAGAAAATTAAAAATGAAAAAAAACCTTTAAAAATGTGTCATCCACAAGATTTCTTAAATTGGCAAGTCCAACAGCATAGATTATTGAAAAAAATATCAAAGAAGGCATATATTTACCTTTTAATGCACCCAGTGTCATATTTCTCTCATTTTTCTAGCCATTCTCTAAATTTTCATCTGTCACTAGTATGAGATAGAAATAATATGTGATCTAGTTTTACTTAGGCTATTAACACAAATTATAATTGACCTACTGAATGATATACAATATTTTTAATGCATTTTATCCAAATAGTTCCCTTCAGGGATAACTATTCTTTAGGAGTTTCAATACCTTTTCTGATACTGAGTTCTAGAGATTCTTTGCAAATAATTCAACTATTTTGATCTTCTGGAAAATGAATGTATTATCAAACATCATTTGATAGTTTATGAAGATGGAAAAAAATTCCATATTTCAACCTTTGTAAATTCTGCATGTTTGCATTACTATTCTTTTGAAATATACTTTACTTATATGCAGTGAAATTATTGTTATGATTTTGATCACATATTTATAGGTCAAATTCAACTCTCATTTTCAATTGCATTTTAGATCATTCATTTTGAGCCAGAAAAGTTATCTGGCCATTTTTTAAATAAAAGTTTCCATTTAATATGAGAAATTTCAGGGACTCTCTTTCTATATGGAAGTGTAATTTTTACTTAATATTTTGTATAATTCATACATCACTAATTCAGTCTTTCTTAATTAAAATTATTTGTATGGTAGGATCTCAAAATCTCCCCAAATTCCATTTGTTGAATACTTAGCACCAGCTGGTGGCATTATTGAGAGGTGGTGGAAACTTCAGGAAGAGATGGAGAAATCGATTACTGGGGGTGTGGCTTTGTGGGATAAATCACTTCAGTGCCCATTGCTAACTCCTCACACATACACTCTGCTTCTCTTCCTCCTGGGCTCTGTGCAATCAGCTACTTTATTTAATCACAACTTTCCTCTCTGATGTACTACTTCACCACAGTTCCAAAAACAATGCACCCAAGTGACTCTGGTGCCTCAAAATTCTGACATTTTGAGCCAAAATAAATAGTTCCTAATTCACCTTGATTATCCTGGATTTTTTGTCACAGTAATGAAAAATCTAACATAAGTATAAACTATAAAAACTTAGGAAATTCAATAAAGCAAGACCACAGATGACCCTTTGTTACTGGTTGTGGAATTTAAAATGCATTGGAATAAGTAAGTGCATTATTCATCATATAAAATAATCAATAAAACAGTGGATTCCCTTTAGTTACTTTCTAATCGAAAGAAAATTGAAATTACTTCCCACTATGAGCCAGTAATTGTATTTAGTAGTAGAATGCAAAAGAATGTATTGTGGTACAGACACTGACTTAAGAATTTCTGAACTTACTTCTACAGATGACATTGGCAAGTATAATTGGCAATAGCATTAGACATTAAAATATTTGTGTGGTGGTTTGTTGGCGCACCCAAAGAATAGGAGAAACATACTGTCATATTCCAGAATCCTAATCAGCAAGATTGTTGAAAATGCGTATAACCTAGGCATTCAATAGATATATTAGGAAAAAGACTCTAGAAAATACTGAAAGTAGCGATTGTCAAACACAGGAAACCCAGAGGCAAGAATATTTGAGAATTTGTATGAATAAATATTATAGACTGCCTTTGGCATTGCACATTGTTAAATCTGAAAGCCTTTAGATGATAGCTAACTGCTAACAGCATGAACAAAACTATTCCTACACTGCAGGTCTAAATAAGTGGCTACAGTTAGGTTTTGTACATTAATTTCAGTTACATAATATGTAAGATTTTATTAATATAAATGTTGTAGCTTGATTTTTGTTATTTTCACTGCCATTTACTCATCTATACTGTATTCATTTGCCATAGATAACCTCTATATTTTTCCATTTGACTCTTTCTATGCACCAAGCAACTCCCCACTACACAGATAATGTGGTTGTATTTTGAAAGTCACAGGGCTTGTCAGTTTTTAAGCTTTATAACAGGCCAACCATGTCCTTTCATTCTATTTTAGGATAGACTTCAAAACCCTTATCAGGTTGTTTAGTGTAGAATTATGTTTGCCTACTAGTAGCAAAGATTGGAAATATAGATTTTTAAGAAATTATTTTTTATTCTTAAACAAACTCTGATCAAAAATACTGATTTTTGTATTAAGGTCTCATGGTGGCAAGCTGAACTTGGGGTCTGTCTCTCGCTCTGTTTTGCCAACATTAGCTTTAGAGCCTTTGTAAGGGAGAAGAGTCAGGCAAAACGCACACATACTACATGTTTTCTTAACCAGATTAGCAAAAATTCTCAGCCTACTTTTTTTTTCTTTGACCAATTTTTATTTTTTTTTCTTCTTGACCAATTATGCAATGGGTATATTACAAGATTTAATTGCTTTTCTGGACAGTCTTAAATTAGAGATAGAAATTTTTACTTCAGAAGTAAAACAAAGAATAATGATATCTAATTATTGTTCACTGTAAATCTACCACAAACTTTAATCAAACATTAAAAATATTATATTTTGTAATGTAGGTTTACTAAAGTCGATACACAGTTGTCCTAACTGAATTAAAATATTCATCTTGAAAAAGTACCTGATAATGCATAAAATATCAGGTGATTTCACAAAGTTCATTCAGTTATATTCTGTAAGTCATCGTGTCATCTAACATATGTATTTCAATTAATTCAAATTGCAGGAGTATTTTAAATTTAGAAAGCAAACATTCACAATTATATGCTAAAAAGTGAGAACTATTTTATTGATATATTTTATATAAAGCAAACATTATTTATTTGTTTAAATATGATTTACTAATAAGATACAAAATATTGACTAACAAGAACAGAAGATGGCAGCTAAGTAAGAGAGGTTACAGGTCATCTCACAGAAACACCAATTACAAAGGGTACTCACGCCAAACTACATTAAAAAACTAGTAAAGGAAGTCAGGGAAGAATTCCTAGTGGTTAATTTTTATATAACGATAAGAAAAGATAATGTGAAGGAAGAAAGGAGGAAATACTTGCTTCTGGCATCTATTCCCAAATATAAGCAGCTTGGGCAGACACTTCCTACTTCAGGGAGGGAGAAGGGATTGAATCCGGGGTTAGATGTGAAACTCAAGACCAGTCCCCTATGGTAAAACACAGTTCCGTGCAAAACCTT